>AYEL01071817.1:0-27191 GCA_000484575.1 Olivierus martensii
TCACACAAAGAAATTACAACTATTCATCAAACTACTATGTTTATCCAATATTATGTAATAATAATAATAAGTAATATATAAAAATCACACAAAAACCTGTAATATATACAAATCTTTTATTTGTTGCAATTTTAAATGAAATTAAGCCATATTGCATTATTTCAAACGTATTTTGAGTCTCTCCCCCTTCAAAATTTTTTAGAATTCAAACGTATTTTGAGTCTCTTCTCCTTCGAAATTTTTCGTCGCATTATGCATGATTATTTTCCTTCCTTGCGTGGGAGAGTAGCTCTTTCTATGGCAGATTTCGGGTGATGGTACTGGTGTTTTCTAAGTTGTACTTAATAATAATAAAAATATGTTTCAGTTATTACCTCCAGATCGTCAGAAAGGATTAAGATCATTATTGAAAGAATATTATAAATCTTTGTGTAAGCATTTGGTGAGAGATCATAAAAATTTACAAGCAATGGAACGACAAAATAGAAGAATTCTTCAGGTAATTTTAAACTAAATTATTAATATATATTATAATTTTAAAGTAGATTTAGCAAAGCAGTAAAATATTTAAAATATAGTAATCAATAACTCATCACTTTTGGATAATATATACTAATCAATCTTGTATAAATTTCTAAAAACATGGATTTATGCTTAAATGGAATTTCAGAAAGGTTCTGGAAAACAAAATATGAAAAATTAGTTAAAATATACTATATTATGATAAAATAAATAAATCAAGATTCATTCGCATTTGAATTAAGGAAAGTAATCTCAAACCTGTAATTTGATGATGGAATTATTAAGTAAATAAGATGTGCTGGACTATAAGATATTGAAAAATTATGCAATATAGCAAGATATCTAATATCACAAATGCATTACCACTCTATAATAATGATTTGAATAATCTTATCATCAACTGGGATAATACTGAAATTATAGATATAGCAAATAAAAATTATATCAAAGAAAAATGTTTCATCTGATATCATTTATATAATTCCATCACCAATAGCCAGAATTGTGATTTCCTTCTTATAACTTAGAAATAGTTAATAGAAGGAAGAAAAAGACTTCAATTAATTCATTTTTAATATTTAATAGCTATTTAGACATCATACAGTAAGACCTTGTTTAACACAGGGAATATGTTCCAAAGAAATCAAGTGCTAAATGAAATGGCATTAAACGAAGTCATCTTACCATGTAAATAATGGGATAGATTAAACAGGACAGTGAATAAAAAAATATGCGTACCATTTTTATTTTATTTATTTTGTAACATGCATTATTACTATCGTATTACATTAATTATAGACATTTTTTATTGCTAATATCGATTTGTATTCATGAAAATCAAAAATATTCGAGTAAATAATTTATGTTCATAATAAAGAAGGCTTTTCCTCATTTGACACTTTTTTTTTTTCGTTAAGAAGTCATCTAATGTCGTTTGCCTTTTCCTCTTTTGTTCAGCAAGCAATTATCAATAGTGAGACATTCCTCCATGATACTTTGTCTTGCCTTTGAACTTCTATCAAAATTTGGATCATTTTGTATAAAATGATTCATAATTTCTGTAATAGTGGCTAAACTTGTTTTGACAAAAATATCAATGAAAGAAAAACGTTTTAACTTCAAGGAACTATAGTTTGAAGTGGCAGCATTCAGGTTAAAACTAAAATGGGATAGTTGTTATTTTTATTACTGTAAAATAACATTGATGACTGATAATAAATATGAACTGTGATTGCAATAGACTTTCGTATGTACTAAAATCAAATGTACAATATGAAAGCTGAATGAAGAACAATGAATTCAAAATCAAATGCACGAGAGGCCATAGGAGTATCAAAGCAGCAAATTCTTGTGATTTTGGATTTATGTGAGCATAACGGCTTGAAAAACTGCACCAAAGTGAATCAATAAAAAATATAGAATTCAGAAAAACTGCTGCAAAGTCACGGATTTTAACGAATAACAATACTACTAATTACAAACTAAACCTAACGGTTCTAACAACTCTGCAATCCAGAGTTCGGCCTGAGCTCAGGTCTTCTTCTAAACTCTAACTTAAAAATAATTAACTTCAAAACAATCTAACAACAACAACTAATGTTAATTGGCAAAAAAAAAACCGGAAATTGGAACTTACAACTAGAAGTACCAATTAAAGGTTAGATCTAAGAACAACAAAACGATGTTAGAAACTTATACTAATAAATTGAAGAAATTCTCAAACAAGTTTAATGACAAAAATATATAAATTTATTAGACTCAAAACACTTACAAAAGTGTTAATTAATAAAAAATATAAATTTATTAGACTCGTTGGCTTTTATATCCGAGTGACATACAGTCCCATGTTGCTTCATTTACATAAATATACGTAACATGTTTAAATTTACCTTAGCTTCAGAGTTATCAATTCATGTCATCCTCTTTACAATTTAATTGAACAAAGCCTCAATATGAGATCATTCTTACATTCTCATATCGGATTAGTGGTAAAACTTAGTTAGATTAGATGACGCCATTAGCCGGGACAGCTCTTCTGGAGGATGGTTTCCGATTCCGTAACACATGATTGCTAACTACTACGATGGAGAGTGTGGAAGTAAGTCAACTCTTAAACTAAAATATAATATGTTAGATAATATTGAAAATATCGATAAATAATAAAAGAGTATAATAAAATAAAATAGGACAGGTCAGAGTAACTTCCTCACACTCCTTCCCTTGTAAAATAAGGAACTGCATAGCATTTCCTTTAAAATTTTGTCCATCAGAACTTACCCATTTATAAATTCTGTAAACTTTCCATAGCCTCACTGTTATTCAACTTAATAAAGTATCTTTTTCTATGAGCATTTAGTTGATCCTTAAATTCTAACATGTGGAGGTAAATTTCTTAACATAACAATACATTATATCCATAAAAGGATGCATGATCAATATCAATCGTTTGATGATGTGAAAATTTTGCTATTAATGCTTTCAAAAGCTGTAAGAGACTTTTTCCTCTGTTAATTTTTAAATTTTGTTAGTATTTTAGTGATAATCTCTTACAGTCATCGATGAACAATGTTTAACATTCCAAAATATTTCAATGACTCAACCTTTTTGGATTTACAATTACTACTGCTGAAAAAAAAATTATAACTATACAACTTATCTTCTTCGAGGAGGAATTTCAGCAAGATGACGATAGTCCACCCTCTGTGTTGGCCTAAGTCATCAGGTTGGCACATTGGAACTTCTAGCGACATGCGGACCGGAAACTGTTCCTCTGATGTTACTGTCTACTGGTGCTGTAGGTCTTGCATTATTGGCATCTCCAGTGATGTTTCTCACTGGGTATGATGACCTGTTAAACAGGCAGTACTTCTTTAGGTTGGCAATATGTTGACAACCATGAATCCGCCCCACTGACTGGATCCTTTAGTTCATAGTTAAGAGGCGATATCACCTTCAAAACTTTGTAAGGTCCTGCCCATTTGGGTGCCAATTTGGTACTGAATTGTCTATGGACAGAAGAAATGGGATGAGTTTTTAGTAACACTAGATCACCCACCTGGAAAGTTTGTTGCCAACAATTGACGATTATAATGTTGTCTCTGTTGATTCTGCGTGGAACTGATGTTTCTTCGGGCCTTATTTATAATCTTTTGTAAGTCTGTTAGCTTATCTTCAATGAAAGTTGGCGGGTTGGGGTACTGTGTTAAACAGTCGCACGGAATGCTAACTTCTAGTTCAAAGCACACTTTTGAGCTTTCTGTAACTTCATCTTTTCTTATCTTTTCTATTAGCTTATTCATTTCCTTTAAATTAACCAGCAAGTAACAATATTGTTTACTGGGAACCGGTCTAAAGTCCTTTGTGTCATATATGGCATGTTCTACAAACTCGGTTAGCCCTGGCTTAAAATTCAATGTAAATTGCAAGAAATTGTTTTAATTCGACTAACCTGTCATCTTTTTCTACTGAAGAGTGCAAATCGACCAAAATTACTTCATGATTTTCTTCAATTTCATCATCAGCTGGATTGGACTTGACTACTTCCGGTTGAGGTTCTATAGGTACTTCAACAGTGCTTTTGGTGGAGGCATATTCTTCCGCTATAGGTGGGCAGTAACTTCCAGCAGTTGATGTGAGTTTAATCCAGCAAGTCGTCGTTCAAGATTGTTCATTCTTTCGAGCAAAACAGATAACTTTGTTCAATATAGCACTACACTGTGCAGGCGAAACACTAATCATATTATCGGCCATCGAACTACAGACGTGATTAAGTATCATAAAACTGAAAAGTGACAATCACCAAAATGCAAGAATATTCAACTAATCAATTAAGTGGCAATTAGAGTTCCAATTCAAGGAATACTATTAATACAATTCCAATTAACAAAACACCACAAGCAATGTGGTCCCTGTTTGGATGCCAATCACAAAGCTGTGGATTTTAACGAATAACACTACTACTGTCAGGACCAGGTCCTGACGGGTTCACGGACTCTAACCCCAGGCTCATTGGTTGACGACGGTCTATGTAAATCTTAAGGTTAACATTTAGTTCATGTTCCGAAAGACGTGGAAAATGGTTAAGCAAAAACTCCATATTAATAATGATTAGACAAAACTTTAATGTCCAAATAATGACCCACCGGTCCGTTGTTACAAAACCAGAACACAATTAAAATTAAACAAACTCTTTGCAGTCCTCGTACTATTGAAAAGCGTCCAATTACAAATAAACATAAAAGTTCACCAACAAACAGGAAAGAACACCACACAGACTTCCACAATGATTCCACAGGACGATAACCACATATCGACGCTGGAGGACTACCACCCTACAGAAGTGACCGCCAGGTTTTATATCCATCTGACGTCAAACATCGTTTACACAAATCTTACTTTGATTCATCATAGTAGAAAAAAAACGCAAAGATCGTTGTAATTACAAATGAAATAAATTTGCTAACAATTTTTATAATAATATCTGTTAATTATTTTGCAAACGATTTTAACACACAAAAAAAGCCTCTCTGTCTTCAAACGTGACGTCACCAAAATGTCAGACGCAGCAACCAGGCAAGATGTATTGGCCGACAGCAGACAGGTAAGATGGTAAAAACAAAAAAAAAATTTTTTTTTTTCTTCTTTCCTGGATCTTCACACTACTAATTACAAAGTAAACCTAACAGTTCTAACGACTCTGCAATCCAGAGTTTGGCCTGAGCTCAGATCTTCTTCTAAACTCTAAATTAAAAAATAATTAACTTCAAAACAATCTAACAACAACAACTAATGTTAACTGGCAAAAACAAAACTGGAAATCAGAACTTACAACTAGAAGTACCGATTAAGGGTTAGATCTAAGAACAACAAAACGATGTTAGAAACTTATACTAATAAATTGAAGAAATTCTCAAACAAGTAAATAATAATAAAATATAAATTTATTAGACTCAAAACACTTATAAAAAGTGTTAATAAATGCTTTATTGGAACAATAATAAAGCAACAATCAATTAAACAACAAAGCTTGTTTAATTCAAATCTAATATCAACAATCAACTATTCACAAGAACAAACTAGTGTTGAACATCGATAGGAAAACATCAATGTTTAACATCAATAAAACCATCGAAAGGTAACATCGATGTTAGAAAACATCAGTCCCAAAAACATCGATTTTTTTTTTTGTGCATTGTCAGAACAGCTGTATTGACATATTCTTCATCTACAATATTTCCCAGTATTTTATCAACTGCTTTAGTTTATTAGCTAGATACTCACTAGTATACTGTTCTTCCAATATAAAATCATCGAATGCTACATTGTATAGTTTACTTTCTTCATTTATAAAGTGGATAGTCAAGATAATGTAACTCCTCTTCTGGATGTTTGTCTATAAACCAGTTGTCAATAAGCAAAATTTCTGTTTTAGCTGTGGTTTGACTATAGATACCATATTACTATATTTATCGGAAATTAGTCTTTTAATCGTTGTTCGAGAAGGAATTTTGTACGAAGATGCTATTGTCTTTACAAAATGTTGAAAACCTTCACCATCCAAATACTCAATGGTTTATTGCCTTTCATACCATAAATATAAGAACATAATTTACCTTATTTTCTGCTGATTTAACTGATTTGAACTCTTCAATCTCCTAACGGCCGTATTCACCACAATAGCTTAAAACCAGTTTCAGAGATCAATGCAATTTTTCGATTTATTATTGTAAATTATTTATTTTAGGGCCTTCCTAATGAAAGTTGGAAAATAACAAAAATTAATGAAAAGTTTGAACTTTGTGATACATATCCTTCAATAGTAAGATTTTTAAAACTCAAAATATTTTTATATTAATATAAATTGTATACTAAAATTTATTTATTAACATTTTTAGTTAGCTGTTCCATCTGCAGCAACTGATGAGGAATTGCGAGCTGTAGCCAATTTTCGAAGTAGGGGAAGACTTCCTGTATGTTTTTCATATATTTTGTATAATTATAAGACAAAAATAACTTTTATAACTGAATAGCTTTTTTTTGTAGGTACTATCTTGGATACATCCAGAAAGTCAAGCTACAATCACTCGTTGCAGTCAGCCACTTGTTGGTGTAAGTGGAAAACGCAGTAAAGATGATGAAAAATATATTCAAATGATTTTAGATGCAAATGCTCAGTCACATAAAATTTTCATAATGGATACAAGACCAAGTGTTAATGCTGCTGCTAATAAAGTATTTTATTTAAAATTTTACTATAAGTTTTTAAATTTATTTTTCAAAACTGAAAATCTGTTTCAAAATATTTTTAGGCAAGAGGAGGTGGTTATGAAAGTGAAGATGCTTATCAGAATGCAGAGTTGATATTTCTTGATGTTCATAATATACATGTGATGAGAGAAAGTCTAAGAAAATTAAAAGAAGTATGCTTTCCCTCAATTGATGAAGCACACTGGTTATCAAACATTGAATCCACTCATTGGTTGGAACACATTCGTAGAATATTAGCAGGAGCATTACGTATTGCAGATAAAGTGGAAAGCAATAAGACTTCAGTTGTAGTTCACTGCAGTGATGGTTGGGATCGGACCGCTCAGGTTGTTATTTAAATATAATTTATTAAGAATTATATAATTTTATATATAAAGTTGTTAAAGTAATTACTGTATTTACTCGTATATTTCCCCTTGTATACATTACCCAATTTGGAAGGGGGGAAATTAAGAAACAAAAATTAGCATATATTGTATTATCCATTTTGACTTTAGCAAAATAGTCATACATAATTAGTCCTTAATGATATGTGCAGATGTTAGTTCTTTATTAATTCAAAATTTATATATTAGAGAATTATTAAATAATATGATAGTTATAATGCTGGTTAATCTTCATTTGCATTTAATGTTATTTGTCCAAGTCCTATTGCATGACCTATTTGCCTAAATCTCATTAGTCAGATTCTCATTTGTCATTTCCCATTTGTTTGAATTTCATCATCCTAATTTCTATTGGCCCAAATTTTACTTGATTACAACTCACTCAAATCCCATTTACTTGAATCACTTAGCTGATTCTTAATTCTCTCTTGCCAATTCCTAATTGCTTAAATGTAACTGTCTGAACTCAGATATAACTTCCAAATACTAATTGGAATCAGAACATACTTTCCAATTTTTTCCTTTTTATTTAATTATGCTATTTCATTAATTTATTATATGCTAGTTTTAAGTATCCAGTATTGTTTCAGTTTCTAATAATAGTTTATAAAAGTGTTAAGTATTGTGCTTTCTCAAAAATGCTAAATATTCATAAATATGGCATTTCAAACCACTTGGATAATTATATAATACAGTACTATTGGATTTGTAACAGACAATTGAATGTCTGCTACAAATCCATAAGAATGACAGACTGGAAAACAAAGCTAGCATTGCAAAGTCGCAAATTCTAACAAAGATCAATAATACTAATTACCAACTAAACCTAACTGTTCTAGCAACTCTGTAATCCTGAGTTCAGGTCTTCTTCTAAACTCTAACTTAAATATAATTAACTTCAAAACAAATGTAATGTCTAACTAACAAAATGAAATTGGAACTTACAACTAAAAGTACTGATTAAGTGCTAGAACTAGATGAACAATGATGTTAGAAATTTATACTAATAAATTTAATTTCTCAAAACAAGTAAGATAATAAAAAAATACAAATTTATTAGACTCCAAAACACTTACAAAAAGCGTTAACAAATGCTTTATTGGAACTATAATAAAGCAACAATCAGTTAACCAACAAAACTTGATTAATCCAATTCAAATATCAGAACAATTATTCACAAGAACAAATCTTAAATACTAATTAAATCTACTACCTCCACTACCGATACAAACTTCAAATAATCATAGACCTTTACAAGAATTCCAATGTCACTTAGCCAACCTTACGTCGATACAACACCTCTCTGAGTCGTTGGTTGTGTCAGCTTTTATATCGAGTGACATAAAGTCCCGTGTTGCTTCATTTACATAAATACACATAACAATATTAAATTTATTAGCTTACAGAGTTATCAATTCATGTCATCCTCTTTACAATTTAATTATTTATGAACAAAGCATCAATACAAGATCATTATTATATTCTCATATTGAATCAGTGGTAAACGTATTTAGATTAGATGATGATGTCATTACCTGGGACAGCTCTTCCGGAGGACGGTTTCCAATTCCGTAACACGTGATAGCTAACTATTACCATGGGGAATGTGGAAATAAATCAACTCTTAAACTAAAATATAATATGTTAGATAGCAATGAAAATAACGATAAATAATAAAAGTGCATAATAAAATAAAATAGGACAGATCTAGTTAACTTCCTCACAGCATGTCCTTTGGCTACCATAATTTCATTGGATAAATATGTAAATAACTGTCATTCCCAAATTGTGATAAGGAAATAGTTCATCTATATGAAGATCATTACTCATCTGTCAATGATGATGAAAAAATTTTCTTAATATTTCCATGACATAAATAATTTTTTATTATTATAATTTGATTGATTTTAAAGGCTATGTTTTCATTCTTTAGATAAATCATTGTTTAATCATAAATTTACTATTATAATCAAATTTCATTGTTTAGAGCTTAACTGTTGTTTTATCATTGTGTCAATAGGAAATAAATTCCAGATTTTATGAATAAATGTGCTCCAAGAATGAATTAATTTTTAAAATTGGGAAGTATTTGTATTTAAAGAGAATACTGAAATTATATCTTACAATGAGTAAATCATCATCATATTTTTCTCTTACAATCATTTACAGTATTATGATTAAGTTACAATGTTATTTTCAATGATTTAGTTCTTAGAAACCAAATCCTTATTGATGATTAATAGTTTAAAATTGATAACTTTTTCAGTCAACTAGCTTGGCCATGTTGATGCTTGATCCATTTTATCGTACAATTAAAGGCTTTGAAGTACTCATTGAAAAAGAATGGATCAGTTTTGGACATAAATTTGCCCAAGTTAGTACAGTTTCTAATTTTTAGTGATAAAATTCTAAAAGAAAATTTTTTGAAACAAATTATTATTATTTAGCGTATCGGGCATGGAGATGATAAACATTCTGATGCTGATAGATCTCCTGTATTTCTTCAGTTTGTGGATTGTGTATGGCAGATGATGGTTCAAGTAAGTTTTAATAAATATTTGAAATCTAAATTATTATAATTATTAATTAATTTTTAGTAATGATTAAAATATTTAACTTATAAATTATATACTGTACTATCAACTTTTGAATATTTAATAGTTTTAAACTTCACTATGTGGAGAATTAATATTTCATTAATTCTGAAAAAAAATCAAATATTTTGCAGTATAGTTAATGTAAGAAATTATCTAAGATCATCATATTTGGTTGGATGTGATTTTTTATTATATTTAACAGCTATAAATAATAATCACTGTTTTATATTTTTATTTCTTTTATTAATCATGCATTTCCTTTACAATTAATGTAATTTTTAATTTATTTTTTATATTAGATTTATTGAGTAGTATATTTTATTAATAATTATTTGAAATTGAGAATGAGGACAAAAATTAAGTTATAAGTTGGTTTTCCTAATTACGAGGGTGAGTCAAAAATTATCTACACTTTTCATTCTACAGTTTATTGACATGAAGCTAGGGTTACACTATGCACATCATTTTTCTACGTAATCTCCCTCCTTTTCAATGCACTTGGCCCAATGGTCAACGAGCTTGCGTATTCCTTGCAAATAAAAGTTTTTCGGTTGGTCGTGAAGCCACTTTTGCACCACATTTTGCACGTTTAAATCTGAGGCAAATCGGTGACCACGCAAAGTATCCTTGAGTGGCCCAACTACCTCATCTACAGTAATTCGCCTATTCGCCAGAACCATCTCTCGAGCTTGCTGGATGTTGTCTTCTGAAGTGGAGGTTGATGGCCGTCCTGCTCTCTCTTCATGCGTTACACTTGTTCGACCACTTTTAAACTTCTCGATCCACAAGAACACAGTTTTTCGTGATAGTGCACTTCCCCTATATTGCGATGATAGTCTGCAATGAATGTCTAACCCTTTGACACCCTCTGACCATAGGAATCGGATCACTGCTCACTGTTCCTCTTTGGTGCACACTTCTAATGGAGCAGCCATGATCAATCTGCAAGAAAAGGAAGACAAATGGGGGAATTAGGATCAAACTTTCATAGCATGACCACAACGGTATAACAATAAAATAAGCGCGGGCAGAGGTCAGTGTGCACAGTTTAGGCAGAGTTATGTCAAAAGTGTAGATAATTTTTTACTTGCCCTCCTATATGAAATCTGGACTAAAAGTATTAGAATAGTAAAAGTAAAGAATACAAAAAGTTATGGCAAAATATCGAATATTAAATATCATATTTCATATTTCTTGGAACGTAAAAGGGCATGTCTTTTTTAAATTGAGGAGCAGTAAAGGTTAAACTATAATTTTAATTTGGAATTATTACAGTAAGAGTTAATTTGATTGGAAATATTTGGTTTAACTTGATGTTATAGTTAGTTTCAATTAGAATTTATTTAGCAAGCTTTAGTTAACAGAAAAGATAGACAGCTAATTTTTGTTTATATTCATTTATTTGCATGCAATTAGATCATATTTCTCCTTATTTTTTGGTAGAACTGTTTGTGTGATAATTTAGCCATCTATATGCAATTAGTAATAGACATATATAGGAATTTTACATATTTTTTGTTTAAAATTATAACACTTTCATTAGTTGATAATATAAAATAGTATAATTATTATTTAAAATAATAATAGTATATAAAATATAATATATGTATCCTTTTTATAACACTGTTTCCTACAACACAGTTTCACTCCAACATGATTTGAAAATTGCAGAAACCCTCATTCCTGTACTGGTGACTGTCTTGTGGAAGTGTTACATCGTTTATCTGTTGTTACATCATTTGTCCTTCTTGTTGTATGTTAACTGTTGGTGCTCGACGTGTTAATCGACGAGGACGTATGGACTTTTTGCTAGTTTTTGAGAGCATCTTTTGTCAAATAATAGTATTGAGTTGTGCTTCTCAATTAACCTTAATAAACTGTTGTTTTATTTGGTACAAATGGAGTTTTGGCCTCACGTTTACTCACAATTGCATCAATGGGAATTAAATATTAACAAAGATTTTTATGGATCGACGGAGATCATCAGACCTGGGGAAGGGGCAGTGAACTCTAATGGACTCTGTCCATTACAGGCTGAATCAGGAGAATATGGGAGTTGTGACATTAAAGGAATGTTATCATTTGCAAAAAATTCTCTGATTCATAGTGTAGCATGGCACATTGTCATGATGGACAAACCATCTATCTTTCCATATGTTTGGTCTCTTTTAGCACATTGCAAGCTATAAAACATGTTTATAATAAAGAGTATTTATGGTTGTGTGTGCAGGAACAAATTCAGGCTTCACCATACTTTTTTTTGTCAGAAAAAGCAATCAACATGGACTTGATGTGTGATTTGGACATTCAGGCCTTCTTTGGCCTTGATGACTCTTTCATATATCATGAAAAAGTTTTATTTTAGTCTCAAGATCATATCTGTACACTCAGGTTTCATCTCTTCTAACAAAATTTCATGTTCACTCTTTGCTCAAAAACAGATATTTTTACAAATAAGTGTTAATGACTTTTTTAAAACTATTGTAAAACAGAAATCCAAAGATCTTTATGATAATATGCTGAAATGGATGTTTGATAATCAAGTTACCATATGACAAAACAACCTTATTACTAACAAGTAAGCATCATCATTTATTGAAAGAGTTGCCATTATATGAACTTTTTCATCACTCTTTATATTTTTAATAATAGAACTGAGAAGAAATAAGTATTTTTTAGAAATACATATGGCAGATCCTGTGACAATCATAGGGCATTGAAATAATGCAAAGAAGATGCAACACAATTAATTCAGATATTTTCAATCACATTTATGCAATATTCAATATCTAAATATCTGAAAAATATTAAATTATGTACAGTCATACATATCTACATATTTTTAACAAAAGAAATCAAAAGAATCAGTAAGATGATTTTTGTTTGGAATAAATATGATTGATTGTGCAACTAATATAAAAGGGTAACAGAAATGCATATTACTAAGCCAGTGAATTTTACTATCTTTGAAAATTTTTCTAATTTTTTTTCTGTGCTATATATAACCTGATCATTTTCTTCTTTTTGGAAAAAATTCTTTGATTTATACATGAATGTATATATATATAAAGTAAATAAAATATTAGAATAAATTAATTATTAAACTGATGCCTTTTCTATTATTCTTAGTTTATTTATAATACTCCCAATCACTTTAAATTTCAAACTATTTTTACAATATAATGTTATCCTCAGATTATGATTTAATAGAATACAATGATAAAATTTTTAAATATTCAGTTTTTTTTTTAGGCCAGAACAATGTAATTAGAAAACTTTTCCATTTTTTTCTAACGAGCATAATCTAATCCATATTTGTCATTACCTGTTGTTACAATTGCAAAAAAAAGTGTTAAAGATCTATTTTCTTATTTATTAGATAGTTCAATGATAGATTATTTAAAATCAAAAAATTATTTATTAGTATTAAAATAAATATTTTTATACCAATATGAACCATCTTGGTTGCAAATCCTTTCGAGAAAGCTTCATAAGTTCACCTTCTTTCAAAAATATCTGGAAAACAAATTCTACTGTAAATATTATAAGGATTTATTAATTTATATTCACAAATGAAATGAAATGAAATTATATATATATTTTATTTTTGAATTATTATACAATATAATGCATTTCATTTCAAATTTTTATTAAGAGACATTTATATACATATAAGGTATACCGTAGAAAGTTTTTGATTTTTAATTGTTTTATATTTTCCAAGATATGAGTCATACTGACATGATTCTGACTTAATACATCTTACTTTAATGATGAAGTGAAATTTATTACAATTAAATAATATGTTTATGATATGACATGATATTTGTGTAGATGGAAATTTTTATCATTGCAAGTCAAGTTTTAAAAATTAAATAAACATACTGTATTTCTCTTGTATTATAAGAAATATTTTATGCCTTTTTTCTTGATATCTATTATAAATAAAATTAAATCAGGCTATCTATCTGTTCTCTGTGCGATCCCATACTGTTTGACCTATTGGGACTAAACTTTGCATAGTGATTTCTCATGATTCTATAGTTAATTTAAGGTATTCTAGATCAAAATTGCCCCAAAGTTTGGGACATTTTAGGATTTCTGCAAAAATGCATTTAATCCTTCAGGATTTTATTGAAATTTAGGATATAATCATATGATGATGTCATTGTTTGCTGATATGATGCCATTATGACATATTGTTTTTGTGAAAATAAATGATGTCACAAAATATCATTGATGCCTGTTCTCATCATGATTTAATACTAAGTAATGTCACAAATATATTAGCAATATATAACACCATCTATCTGTTCTCTATAACAACATTGTCTTACCAAAAAAATTCCTGGCAATTTCAAGCAGTGATGGTATTATCTCAATATTGACTTTTATATGTTATCTAAATTTTATAATTTTATGTTTGAAATATATTCTATTTTTAACAATAAACATATTATCTGAAATTTTTTAATTTTCTTTCCTTTTTAATAAATACATAGTAAAGTCACAAAATAATATTTATGTATGAATTCAGTGTGACATATGATGTTATGATAATATCATCATCATAACATTATATACTGGTTAAATCAGTAAAACTGGATACAAAAAGCCAATAGACAAGTTACTTACTATATATGATAAATTTTTAAGTATCATGATAAATATTTATAATAAACCAAGTTCTTTACAACAGTAAACTTGATAAATACTTTTTATTTTACTTTGTGAAGTACTTTTACCTAATCACCATTTTCAGCTATATACAAAAACATACAGAATAATTTGAAATGTTGATCGAACATTGTTATTAGTTTTTAGAAAAATGGTTTTAAAAAACAAACATAATGTTAAATTTAAAATTTATATTATATAAATATGTTATATCTAATGAACTTTGTTTCAACTTTCTTAAACTATTATTAATAAAATATATTATTTTATGTTTACATTATTAATTAATTATATAGTGAATGATTGGTTAACGAACATTTTCACAAAAGATTTTTATGTTTGGATAATGAACACCTCACATAGCAAACTGTGGGACTAGCGGACTGACGGAATGACAGATCAGCCGAATGGCCGCATGATAAAGCTGCGGCTTACCATCCTGGAGGATCTTGGTCCCACTTCTCCAATTTTTCAGGAGGGATCAAAGCCTACCCTGTTGAACCTCATTCTTCAACCATCCAGTTGTCCCCATCATGGGTGTTGGACAGTCTGTGATGAACTCTATAAGGGCTGTTGCCAGATAAATATTTCATAAGGATATGGCAGCTTAAGTAACCTAATGGAATGACAGGGTGCATTCATGGACTTACGGGTAAGGACGGGAGAACAGTATTTTTTCTCAATTAAAATGAACTCGGAGACAACTTAAAACAAATTAAAGATTTATTAAAGTTAAGAGAGAGATTTTACAATATTTTGGTCTTAGAATGTCACCCATACCAGACTAAGGTAAATAGGCTTGGGGATCTCTACAACAATAATGCTATTAATCACTTCCAAAAAATACTGAAGAAGAGAGAAAAGCAATTGACATTAAACAGATTCTTTAATGGAAAATAAACATAATAGATGAAAATGCAAGACTATATGTATATATTATTGTTATTACATATAAATAAACATATTAAGAAAAATTATATAAATGTATTTATTTTTTTGGGTCTACAGAACGAATTAATCAAATTCCCATAAAAACCTATGGTAAACCAATGATCGGTTAATGAACAATTTGGATAATGAACATTGAACGGATTATGTTCGTCAACCAATCACCCACTGTACTAAAACAATTTTATGTTATTTTGTAAACCAAACATATTATATTACTACTAATATCATTGAAACATAATATTTTAGGCCTACATTATTAATTAATTAATTGTTCTTCTTTATTTTATATGCATGCATACCGTTTAATTATACATTTATACTATAATATGTTTATAGTGTATTTCCATGCATTAAATAAATTTTAAGATTATTTGTCATTAAAAATATTCATATATTTATCTCTTTATAGTAATTCCATTGTCTCAGCTATATATTTATTTTCATCATTGTCAATTTTTCTTACTACTTTCGACTCATTTTCATCATTGTCAATTTTTCTTACTACTTTCGACTCATTTTCATTTTCTTATCATTTAACATTTATTTAAGATTTATAAAATTTTTCTGTTAAAGCAGTTTTTATATTTCCTGTCCTCACATCATATTGGTGTTCTTTAATTCTATCTTCTAAGCATCTTTCTGTGACTCCAATGTAAAATTCTTTTTCTCTGACCTCATCAGACTATTGGTATTTGGTACACTCCTCATTTATATTTCTTTTGTCTTCTATCCGGTCTATCCTTAGCACTTAATATCTCAAAAATTGTGGACTCTCTCTGGTTATAATGTTCTTCATGTTTTTCTTTAACATATTTTTAAACAGTTCTATATTTCATCATATGATAGGGGACTCTAGTTACTGATTTATTTAATAAGGAATTTCTTTCAATTTCTTCATTTTGGTCCAATTGCTTATGTTCTTGTCTGGCTATGTCTTTTGTTACTTTATTTTGTATTTTCTTCATAAATTATCATGAATGACCATGTTTTTGATCTTGTTTCATATATTTTGTTAAGTTCTTCATTTTTAGCCTCTTCTGTACTGCAATTTGTAACCATATGTTTGAAATATGCATGATATGCTGCTTTTTTATAGGATATTGGATCATCAGATCAACTTGGAATTAATATCCTATTCACTGTAGGTTTTTGGTATACACTTCGTGCTATAAAACATTTCTTCTTTTCTTATTATAACATCTAAGTAATGGACTTGTTTATTATGTTTCTGATCTTTTCTTAATAGTAATCCATAAGCCTCATCAGTGAAAAAATCTTCAAAATATTTTGTTCTATCTTTTCCTCATATAGCAAAAATATCAATTATATATTTCCTATAAAATATTAAATCTGGATTGAGTTGATTTAAAACATGTGATTATTTGTTTCTAACTACTAATTTGGTTAATATGCTAGCCATTGGGCTGCTAATAGATACTTCTTTTGTTTATAATTAAAATTTGTCTTCAAATACAAAATATGAATTATAGCAGACAAGATGTGATATATCTCTCAAGAGATTATTTATTCTATCCACTTCTGGTATATTTTCTAATAAAAAAAATGGTAAAATAGCAGACACACATATGGTATGTCTATTGATGGAAACAAAGATTGAAAGATGAAATTCTAACATAATTTTTTTACATTTTGGACTTTCTTAGGTGTTCTTTCTTTTAAATCTATAAGAAAATCCTCTATTGAGTTAACTATGTATTTGTATGGTTTCATCTTAGTTTGACATCACTGAGCTCAATTCTTGTCAATGAATTATAGTGGAGACTGTCTTTTCTTAATAATTGATCTTCCTGTAACAGGTTCTTTATGTGATTTTTCATAGGCAAATAATCTTGGGCAACAAGGATCTTTCACCCTACCATTTTTCAAAAACGTTGGAAAATTAACTTTCTTAGTAATATTCTCTACTTTCTGTACTAATTTTTCTTGTGGGATTCTTGTCTAATGGAACTGCATTTGAGTCTTTTATAAAATCTTTTAGTATCTTTCACCCTACCATTTTTCAAAAACGTTGAAAAATTAACTTTCTTAGTAATATTCTCTACTTTCTGTACTAATTTTCTTGTGGGATTCTTGTCTAATGGAACTGCATTTGAGTCTTTTATAAAATCTTTTAGGAACTTGTTATATGTTTCTCTTTTAAGTATGGCTAATTTCTTAGATTTATCATCCCTAACTTTTAGATTTGTCTTGATTGAGTCATGAAAAGTCAGGCATACTATTTCAGTAATGCCTGACTTCTTTTGACTCGATTCTTCTTTTGCTCAACACTTAAAAAATGTCCCTGGTTTTAAAGCTTTAAGTTTAAGGCAGGACTGGGATGTCAGAAGGAAAATGTGCCGACACTGACACAGATACCTCTGACAGTAAACACACACACATCCACAAATGCCGCTGATTTTTTAGAACACATTTTTATTCAATATTTATTACTGAAAAAATTATTTATTCATCTGAAAAAGAAAATAATTATTTAATATATTTTTTAAATTTAAAACCAATAAATTAGGAACAACGAGAAAGTTATTGCCGACACTGACACTGACTCCCCAGCCCTGATTTAAGGTCTTGTTTTAGGGCCCTCTGAACTATTGACCTTGATCTGTTCATTTGCAAATCAATTTCTTTTGGTTATGGGAAGAATTTTGTCAAATTCACGCATGAAGAGTATTAATAGCCATTGATGTTCTTTTCATTCTTAGTCTACTATCTACAGATCTTTTTTCTGTCACTAACACTGCCCTCTCCATATACTTACTTACAACATCTTATACAATCCTTCTTCCAATTCCAGTGTTTTTTTTAGCAATTTAAAAATTTTGCCTGGTCTCTTTCCTACTAAATGTAGCTGCAAAATTACATTCTGACAAGATTGTTTTCATGACATTTTTGTTCTATTGAAGATTCTGGATAAAATCTTTTGTTTACAAGAACATAACATAGCAATGAAGGCATGCACATGCAACCTGCATATTTTCCATTCTTGTGATATTTAGAACTATTTTAATTTTGTACAGGAATTTATAGCCACACTAAATCCTGATATATATATATATTTTTATTTATTTATTAAAAAAATTATAAAATAAATATATTAATAATAATAAAAAAAATCTATACTTTGAGATAACTTTACTGCAATTAAATTAAAGCACAATATATATGTATAATGAAATATTTTACTCACTCTTCCAGGCCGAATAATTTCATATGATCCTAATAGACTATTTTGTATCGATACTAATTTTCGAAAATTATCCTGAAATTAAAATAAATTATATACTTTTTGAAATTTTTTTAATATATAATTTTTACTAAATATTTAAAAGAATACATACACCTAGTCTTAATGTTTCATTAGCATGATTGGCAACTTCACTAACTATTTGTAATGCAGTCTGTGTATCAACATAATCTGGAGATTCTTCAGTAAGATTCTGAAAATATTCTTGAAGCAGTAAACGATACTGAGGAATTCTTTGGATTGGTTTAAGCATATAATGCTTCAATGCAAGTTTTTTACATTTTGGACTCAACTGAAAATTAATTATGATAATATTAATAGAAAAGTATTTCTAAAAAAGTTTCAAAATTAATCAACTTAATATAGATTTATTTAAAATTGTATTTTAAATATATCTATTTATTTTACCTTACAAATATAATTTAATTTAATGAATTTTCAATACAAATTTTTTTGGAATTTTAATAAATAAATACATTTTGATTAATAAAAATGTATTTATCTTTATTAATAAAAATATCTTTTAAATTTCAAATAGTCATAATATTTGAACATGAATATTGTCCAAAATTATATACAAAAATAAAATTCTCAGCATTTATTCTACCTGAATAATCATATCATATACAAAACATGTTTTGCATGCAGTAGAGGAAAATTAAATTTTAGTTTTATTTTATTCTAAAGCCAATGAAATGAAGTATAGTAGGTCCTTGTTTATCAGTTACCTCACTTCAGTT
Source organism: Olivierus martensii (assembly GCA_000484575.1). NCBI lineage: Eukaryota > Metazoa > Arthropoda > Arachnida > Scorpiones > Buthidae > Olivierus > Olivierus martensii. Next base: position 19,403 of record AYEL01071817.1, read on the forward strand.
AATGTCATTCCACTATTAGGTTGCCAGAAAATCTAAGTTAATTTAAAAAATTAAAGATTTTAAGGCAGAAAAATGGAATAAACCCCTATTTTTTTTAGATTTCCCTTCATAATAGAGAGAAAATGAGATGGAAACATATAGTAGTTATAGAAAACTATCTATAATGTATTTATATAATGTAGATAGTTTTAATATTTTATTACTATAATTTATATAGTAATAACCATATTTATATAAAACTACCTATAGTATGTTTTTATAAATATAGTTTAATCTTGTTTTCTATCACTACTATAGGTTCCATGATATATAGCTACTACATAATACTTTTCTAATATGCATTTATGAACCATACTTTTGTTTCATTTCATTCCATAAATGAATAATATATTAATATTGTTTAACTTAGATGAGAAAAATTATTAAATATTATCTCTTCTAATAACAGAATCTAGGAATATAACTCTGATTTATAACACTAAATCAACAGATTTGAGAGTTTCAGTTAAAGTCAGATTTTCTTAAATGAGACCTTACTGTGCTGAGAATTAAAAAAAAGTTTCCAAAACTTTCCCATTCTTTGCATCATATATGATTATTGAAATTATATTTTTCATTTCTTTTTATTTCAGTTTCTTTCAGTTTCTTCAATTTTGTTTTTTATTTTTCCCATTTCAAAAATTAAAATTTACTTATTAAACCTTAAAAAATTGTTATTTTCATATTGTTTTTTAATCAAATTATAAATGTATTTTCTAATTAAAAATTACATAATAGATACAAGTTAGATTTTTATTTTTGCTATAGTTAATACTGTTTTTAATATCATTTCAAAAAATCAGATACTTCCTAATCATTAATATATTTACCAGTATATTAAACAATTAAATTTATTTTGTGTTATATCATAAGCAAACAAAATAAATTTATTTTTATTAAAGTAAATTTAGTTTATTTTTAGTGAAAAATAGAGAAAAAGTTAAAATAATGATAATATCTAAATGATTTATAATTAATTATTCAGATTTATATTCTTTTGACAATTATATTCTCAAAGACATATTGGTGAATCTTTCATAGTTATAGCACTTTGGCAAAAAGAAAATTTTTACCTTTCTAATAATTAACTTTTTACATAGATACAAAACAGCTTACAATAACTAATAAAATATAAAATTTAAAAAGAGCTTTTGGGATATGAACGCACATCAGTTTCTTTTGCATAATAAATGATAAAATATAATTGTACAATATTAAAACTACACTATAATATATACAACTTAGAAGATACATATACATAGAGGCACATACAATGTCTGTGATAATATAGCAGGGACTACTAGGTATCCTGATTATGCTACCATTCGTACAGATATATACTTCTTTCCTGTGTCACTTCATAATGGGTTGCTCACCACATGTAGCTAGCCATTTCCAAGCTTCATTAAGTGTTTCTGCATATTTTTTTATTAATTATGGACTTATTTAAATTTTCTTTAAAAATGTGACATTTTTCTTTAATGAGATCAGGATCGGCAGGTCAGACTTGCATTAATAAAATAATTAATAATTCTTGCATTATAATAATTCTTATTCTTGCATTCTTCCAATTTACACTGATGTCTTTGTACAAAGTGAATTTGGATAAAGCAGTGTTTTTTTTGCTGTATTTGGTATTCTGTATATTTTCTTTGATCCTGTCTTGTAACCACCACATAGTGATCTTTATGTATTGTGGGGGTCCGGGGGGTCTTATTAACAAAATTTTGGCCGAAAACAGAGAGTGACGTGGGTAATCGATGCGTCAGGGGTCCAGAAGTGAAGCGAGATACACGGTAAACAATTGACAGTTAAACTATACATAACTACAGGGGGTCTTATTAACAAAATTTTGGCCAAAAACAGAGAGTGACGTGGGTAATCGATGCGTCGGGTCCAGAAGTGAAGCGAGATACACGGTAAACAATTGACAGTTAAACTATACATAACTAAGTAATATATTTAATATAAAAATAATAATAATACTAATAGTACAAATAATAACAATAATAATAATACAAATAATTAGAAAATATATAACATAAATCAAAGAAAATTAGAATAGAATAAAACTAAACGAAAGTATTGATGCAAAGTTAAAGCCGAATCCTAACCTTAACGGGTGCTTTAATGCACGAGAGACAGACAGAACTCATAAACATACCATGAGAGAGAATCTTTTTTCCTCCTTTTTTTTCATAATTTCCTTAGTTTCTTGAAGTGAAAACAAAGCATTGATGAACACAAAGATGATGACATCCACTCAAACATAGACATAGTTGAAGAGAAGTGAAGAAGGGATGAGCTGAGCCACAGCCAGCCAGCTAGAGCCAGAGCCAATTCAACTGATTCAAAACTCTATACAAACTGTTAAAAATCCCCTCTTTCCTTTTTCACTCCTCCTACTTTCTTTTAATTTTCCAATCATGTCAAATTGAAGAGAAGGTTCAAAACGAAACTAAACTCTTCATTTGACAAGGGAAATTCTATTTCTTGCATCTTATTGGTGTAGAAAACTGTCAAAATAAAATTATCCTAGTTTACTTTAATCAGGACCCATGACCTCAGTCACTGGATCCCTTGGTTTGTTCTCTCTCTCAGGTATATTTTATGAGTCTATCTGACAAGTCTAACATTTCATTTCCCTCTCCCAATCAAAAAGTCATTCAAAAATAATAAAGTTTTCCCGGTTAATTTCGTTAGCTTTACAGTATAAAATGGAGTTATTACATTTAATCCGTACAATTAATTTAGTTAAAAAGTTTCTGACAAATGAACTAAAATTATGCTTTTCAAGTTTACAAATATTTGTTATAAGAGAACTTTCCGACAAAAATAGGGTTCTGCAAAACAACACGTCGCGCATCACGTGATTCGTTAGTTCAGTTGTTAATCTTCTTTTTTTTATTACAATCAATCCAAACCCGACAATATCATTATTAAAATTAATAAAATTATAACCATATAAAAATATTTAAGTAAATGATAATTAACATATTATAATGATAACAAATTATTTAATTAATTAAAAATATTCCTGCAACAGTTCATTAGTTTTTAGTTTCTTAAAGATGATTTCTAGATGATTATTATTTTAACTTCTGTGAACAAAGTCTGATTCTATTGTTTGTTGGTGTTATATACTTGACACCGCGAGTGGTGTGATGTCGTAGTTTCGGATTCCATTGGAAGAAAAAAAAACGTCTGTCCGAGATCCTACAGTATTATTTGGTATTATTGGTTGCTACATAGATGGTTATTTTATACACATCAGCTGTGTCATTTTGTTTCTATTTTTCTTTTTCATTTTTTTTTATGCATGAAAACATTGTCAAGTCTCTTTTTTTCTTCTAACTGGATTTTGGCAGACTTTTCTATTAAGCTTTTATTTGTAACAATAGCAGGATGTTTACTTTTGAAATCTCATTGTTTTTCTTGCTAAACCATTTCTTTTTTGTATTGCATACAATTTTATAAAATTTCCTTATGTTATACAATGGATGTTTTGCACAAGCAACTTGCTATGGTTTCATAACAAATTAATAGATAAACTAACCACATTAATCTTACAATAGCAATATATTATAAGCTAAAAACTGACAAATTTTTACCAAAAAAACAAAGTTTCTAAATTTGTTAGTTTATACATATCAGTTCTTAAGTAAATGTTCTCAAATGTTTCCCCTAATTGCAAACTTCCATTCAGTAGACACATACTGTTGAATGTTGATAATTACGTTCTTATGTTTACTTGCAAAGTCACTAATTCTAACAACTACCAATAATAATAAATAAATAACACCTAATGATGTCAACTTGCTATGGTTTCATAACAAATTAATAGATAAACTAACCACATTAATCTTACAATAGCAATATATTATAAGCTAAAAACTGACAAATTTTTACCAAAAAAACAAAGTTTCTAAATTTGTTAGTTTATACATATCAGTTCTTAAGTAAATGTTCTCAAATGTTTCCCCTAATTGCAAACTTCCATTCAGTAGACACATACTGATGAATGTTGATAATTACGTTTTTATGTTTACTTGCAAAGTCGCTAATTCTAACAACTACCAATAATAATAAATAAATAACACCTAATGATGTAATGACTCTGTAAATCCACAATTCGACCTGAGTTCAGGTCTTTTACTACTTTCTAAAATAAATATAATCAAATCAAAAACAATCTATCTAAATTTAATGTCTAACCAGTAAAAGTAAACAACCGGAAACTTACAACTAGAAGTATCAAACAAGTGTTAGATCTAAACCGACAAAAATGATGTTAGAAACTTATACTAATAAATTGATTAAATTCTTAAAACAAGTTAAATAACAAAAAACGCAAATTAGACTAAAAAAATACAAAAGTGTAAACAGCGCTTTATTTAAACAATATTAAAGCACCAATCAAATAACCAACAAAACTTATTTAATCAAACTCAAATATCCAAAAATCCAATTATTCACAATAAATATACTTTTAAATACTAATTAATTCTAATACCTCCACCACCGATACACCCTTAAAACAAAAATGTAGAACCTTCAAGCAAAGATTTGAATGTCACTTACCCAGTTTCACATCAGTATGCACACAAACAATTGTAGAACCTTCAAGCAAAGATTTGAATGTCACTTACCCAGTTTCACATCAGTATGCACACCTCACTGTGTCGTCGGCCATGCATGATTTTATACTGAGTGGCTTATAGTCCCAAGCTTGGCTCATTTGCATAAAGTCGCGCCACAATATCAAATTTATTAGCTTACAGAGTAATCAATTCATATTATCCTCTTTACAATTTAATTATACCTCAAACAAAACATTGATAAGAGATCATATTCTCCCATCAAATCAGTGATAGCTTATTTAGATTAGATGATGTCAATAGTCGAGAGAGCTAGTTTGGAAGATGGCTGTCCATTCCGTAACACGTGATTGCTAAAAACTGAGATGGAGAACATGAAAATAAGCTAACTCTTAAACTAAAATATAATACATTAAATAATAATGAAAATAATGATAGATAATAAAAGAGCATAATAAAATAATAAACAGGATAGGTCAGAGTTAATCTCTTCACATACTTCTTTTTAGAATTTTAACTGCTTCATCTATAAGTTCTTCTTGCAATTTTTCAACATTTTTAACAATCTTAGCATTATTCCAATCTATTTTTATGTTGCTTGTAAAATCTGCTTATCTTGTAAACTTATCATGATCTGAGATCAAACCAAAAACCTTCAGACTAATGTCCTGATGTCTTTCATTGCTAGATTATCAAGGTCACCTGGAAAGTTGATTCTTCCGACATTATTATAATGAATTTTGAAATCACAGACATCAGACTCAGTTGATAGAAATATTCCTGACCATGCTTATTATCTAGCCAAGGCCCATAATGGCACTAGCCAGGCAACATTTCATCAACATAGTCATAATTACAAACAAAATCCTCAAGAGTAATAATCCAATAGAACATAATTTATGCCAAACAAATCTTTGAGCTTATTACTGTAATTTTAATAATTTTAAATGAATTTTGGCTAATATTACTGCCATTTTGGAATTAACATATAAACCAACAATTAAGAGTGGCACCATCTATGAATTAATAATTGAAATAGAATTTTAATTAATTTATTTGAATGAGTGATCCTAAAAAATTCAAAAAGCCAAGATGTTCTAAGCAGAAAATTTCAATAAAATTTGAATTTTGTAAAAATACAGCAAATGTTCTTAATTGTTTCTTGCATGTAATTCTGTATAATTAGTGTGTATCTACTGAGGAGTTTATATGTATTAACCAAAAACATTCCAATAAATAAATTTTATGAATTCCTATTGCTAATCTGGTGCTGAATTTTACATATATTTAAAAAACTTTTTAAATAAAATAAATAAATAAGGAATTAATAAAAAAAATGTTTTCTTATAAAATACATAAACTTATTTCTTTATAATAAAAGTGTGAAGCCTGATCCAAGTATTTTTTCTACAGTCTAATCTATTCTACAAGTTCACGATATCAATTTATTCAATAGCCATATTACAATAATGAATACATCAAGTATAAAATAAACCTAAATTCTCAAGCCAAATTTAACCCTTGAAACTATAACGGAATAATTTTAATGATTGGAAATAATTTGAACTAATGTTAGCGCCATCTCGTAATTAGAATTATTATTATTTTCACCGAATCAATGAGTGGCACCATCTATTAATTAATAATTTAATTAATAGATTTATTAATTAATAGATGGCGCCACTCATTGATTCAGTGAAAATAATAATAATTCTAATTACAAGATGGCGCTAACATTAGTTCAAATTATTTCCAATCATTAAAATTATTCCGTTATAGTTTCAAGGGTTAAATTTGGCTTGAGAATTTAGGTTTATTTGGTATAAATTCCCTTGAAGTTTGTAGTATAAAGTTTATACATCAAGTATTTATACAGCCAGGACTCTGACTGCAGACAAGATAAACTAAAGACCTGATTACCATCAAACTTTCAAAAATTATTTTCTTTGTCAACAGAACAATCTTTAAAATTCTTCATTATTATGTAGTTTTTCAATTATTCTGTGCAATTTTTCTCATTATTTTAATGTTAGATTAATTATATTACTGTCAAATATTATATAACAATGAATATATATGTAACTTGAATCAATAGAATTTATTTTATATTAATTAATTTTAATCATACAATAGCAATTCATCAATATATGCTGTTTTTGGATATTTGTTAAATTTAATAATCTAACTTTAAACAGTAAAACTAACGAATTCAATCAGGGAAAGTTTAACTTTAAATGACCTTTTAGATAGGAGGGGAGAGAAAAGAATTTATAACTTGTCAATCAAACCATAAACAATGCTTTGGGAGAATAAAAGATGATCAAAGTACAGACAACTGCCGGGTCCAAATCTAGAGACCTGAGGAAAAATACTATTGTAAAAATATCCTGTCAGTAAGGTCCACCTGCCAATCCCAGTGAAAGAGAGGAGGTACAACTTGACCAAATAAGATCAGAAGTGAGTTTGAACCTCTGTCTCTCCTGATGTGATTGGGTGGACCAGGAATAAAAACAGAGAGACAGCTGAGCTCGACACTCAGAGCTTCCTAAATCTTGGAGGATAAGGTTGCAAAGTCGCGGATTAGAACGAATGGAATAAAATTAATTCTAACTAAGCCTAACGGGTTTGTTTTCTTCTCTTAGGTATATTTTAGGCATCTGACAAGTCTAACATTCCATTTCCACCTCTCCCGATCAAAAAGTCATTCAAAAATAATACAGTTTGTCCGGTTAATTTCGTTAGTTTTACAGTATAAAAATGAAGTTATTACATTTAATCTGTACAATTAATTTAGTTAAAAAGTTTCTGACAAAGAACTAAAATTATGCTTTTCAAGTTTACAAATATTTGTTATAAGAGAACTTTCCAACGAAAATAGGGTTCTGCAAAACAACATGTCACGCATCACGTGATTCGTTAGTTCAGTTGTTAATTGTCCTTTTTTTTATTACAATCAATCCAAACCCGACAATATCATTATTAAAATTAATAAAATTATAACCATATAAAAATATTTAAGTAAATGATAATTAACATATTATAATGATAACAAATTATTTAATTAATTAAAAATATTCGTGCAACAGTTCATTAGTTTTTAGATTCTTAAAGATGATTTCTAGACGATTATTATTTTAAATTCTGCGAACAAA
>AYEL01071825.1:0-24229 GCA_000484575.1 Olivierus martensii
ATGAAAGCTTTTGTTTTTGTACAGAAAATGTGACTTTTAATGCTTAATAGAAAATTGAATTGATAATGAGTAATTAAATTAAACAAACATGCATAATTAAAAGTAATTATGTAGTAATTATATATTTTTGCAATATGTTCATTTGATTACACAATGTTTTTAATTATCCTATCTATATTTCTGAATCCTTATTCTAAAGTGTAATTTAAAAAAAAAAAATTTAAATATGATGTGGCCCGCGGCAATCTTACAGACTCATTAAATGGCCCTTGAATTAAAATGAGTTTGACACGCCTGTTTTAGGACATTTTAAATGAGTTTTATCTGCATTTTTAATGCTTACTATGGTTGTGGGAAGAAACCGGAACGAATTAATCAATTTTCAGTTAAATCCTATGGGGAATCGCGCTTTAGATAACGACGGTAATCCGTTCCAGGATTACCATCGTTAACTAAAACCGTCGTTATCCAAAGTACTACTGTATTTTGTGCGACGGGCCCTGAAATAAACTATTGTTCTATGTGAAACATAAAATTTTATAATTGTTCAAGTAATTTTGAATTAATGAACTTCAAAATTACTTTTTTGAAGGAAATTAATGCTTATAAGATCGTCTAGCTATCGTGAAGAGTGAGACATCACTCTATATAATATGATCAAGAAATATTTACTCTTAAATATCTCCAAATTGGCTGATCAGATTCGATGGAGTTTGTTTAAACGGAAGATTATTCTTAAAGAAGATTATATTTAAAATTTGTGTCTTCCTCCGATCCATATAGGATTTATAATATGCATGAAGAGCAAGGATGCACAAACCACGGAGGACCGTGGTTTGTGCATCCCCGTTATTTTATTGGCGGCCCGCTTCACCATATATTATTTTAACAAATCACACAATCAACAAAATATTATTTTTAGTTTTGAACAATGTATTTTCAAATAATATTTTTCTGGTGTGAAATTATTTTTGCAATAGTTCAATAAAAATGTTTTAAAATAATAAGAAAATAATAATAATCATGGTTGTAATAATAAGCATTTTTTATTTTTACTGTAATTATTGTATGAAATAGGTGATTTAAAAAATTGTATATATTCACAAGGTAGTACTGCCGCTTAATTAACGAAAATTTAGAATCAATTTTGTATTTGGCTACTATATGTCGAACCTAATATTAAAAAAAAAATTGTTAAATCAAGACAATGTCAGCATCCAATTAAAAATTCTTTGTTTAGCTTTACGTTTCTGTATAATATGTAATTAATAAGCATGATATGATATGCAATTTTCGTGGTTTTTTGGTGGCCCTCTTATAAGTCACAGCGAATCTATATGGCCCTTGGTCTTAACTCTGCATCCCTGATGTAGAGTTAGCTTAAAAATAAATAAACAAACCATTGAACAGCATGTAAGAAAAGTTGTAATTGGGCCGATTTGGATGCAGTTTCTTTTATATGAAAACGTACTAAAAACTCTAAATTGCTTTATATATATATATATAAAGCAATTTAGAGCTTATACACCATATATATATATATATGATGCTTGTGTATAAAGTTCTTATATAGGCTATATATATATATAGCCTATATAAGAACTTTATACACAAGCACCATAAGCAGTAATTAATTTATTTCCTAAGAAAATAAATTAATTATTGCTTATGGTGCTTGTGTATAAAATTCTAATCGAATAACATATATATATATAATTAGCTATAATAATTCATATAGAAATTTGCATATAAAGGGTGTTTCTTACACACGACCACCCTTTTTTCTCGAAAACGCGATGAGATAAGAAGTAGGGCGAAAAATTTTGATGACCAAAATATATCCGAAGAATCGAATGGGCATGATAAAAATTTTCTGGGCCCATCGGAGGTAGGGGCAGAAGGGTTCAACTTTAAAATCTCCAATGGAAATATATGCCGATTTGGACATAATCGGACAGAACTGTAAAAACCAAACAACTTTTGTTTTGAAAGTTTTTTAATATCACTTCCTTACTGATTGTTGAGATATTAGAAAAAAAAGATGCCGCCGATTGGGCTATTCAAGCAAGAAGAAGAAGAATCTCACAGAGATGCCCTATGTCAGATTCATGTACATCCATGGCGCTCACAAAAGGCTGAAACAAGTCGAGAAAGCCTTGTTCTTGAATATAGCTCCATGCAGTGGCGGCTCGTGGATGATTTTTGTGGGAGGGCTGAAAAAAAATTATAATAAAATACGTAGTGCAGACTGCAATGTTTGCAGCCCACGATATACATATCACAAAAACGTATATCACGGGTTACCCCACCTGCTCAATACACTGACTATGCGGTGTGACTCGGTCTGCACTGACTGCAGCCCTGATGAGTACGCAATCGCACTGACTCATACAATACACACATACAGAGCGCCTATCGAGATACCTAGTACCTATAATTCAAAAATAAATATACTACGAACGAAAAAAATAAGTTTTTGTAAAATAATTGTATTATAATGTAATAGCTATAATAATTTAAAAATGTTTTCATTTTGATGGGAGGGCTGCAGCCCTGCAGCCCTTATGGGCGAGCCGCCACTAGCTCCATGCCGAATTGTGATGGCTAAAGACTTGTCGCACCTGCGGTTCGAGTACTACTACAAAATACCAGAATTGGTCTTAAATTTGCATAATACTGTTCTTTGCTGTTTTAATAATGTTCTGCAATGTACATAAATGCACTCTGTCGAATTCTTCTTCTTCTTGCTTGAATAGCCCAATCGGCGATACATGCGGCGGCATCTTTTTTTCTGATATCTCACAATCAGTAGGTGATATTAAAAAACTTTCAAAACAAAAGTTGTTTGTTTTTTACAGTTCTATCCAATTATGCCCAAATCGATATATGTTTTTATTGGAGATTTCAAAGTTGAATCATTCTGCCCCTACTTCCGATGGGCCCACAAAAATTTTATCATGCCTATTCGATTCTTCGGATATACTTTGGTCATCAAAATTTTACGCCCTACTTCCTATCTCATCGCGTTTCCAAGAAAAAGGGTATTACACCCTGTATTTTTGTAATTTTTTGCATATGTCTGTTTTTGTCGGTAGATGGCGCCACTTTCCATTCAGAAAGCGTAATAAGTGGTGAGACGAAACAAGCTCTTCCACATATTATTACATCCGCGAAGGGGTTAGCCGGACTGCAGAGGATGGGCCGGGTCCGGATCTCATGATAAAATATTTCCAAGGGATGAAACCTGAGTCCTCCAGAATGGAAAGCCGAAGCGTTTCTACACGACAATCTGTCATATTGTCATTATATATCGTCTATTATAAAGCTATGTTTTAACCCTCATAATTTAGCCACTTTTAGGTCTAAAATATTAAGGAAGCACTTCGAGCATTGCAAAACATTTCTATTCAATTTGCAGTTCTAACTTGGTAAAATCTATGCTGTGATTGTTTACACTGAATTCTATAGAAAATAGCGTGATTTGAAAAACTAAAATTTCAATGAATAAGCAGTTGAATCAATTAAATTTTCTACTAAAACTTATTCATATTATTTTTAAATCTTAATTCAGTAATTTGATTTTACTGTGATATGTAATTTTGAAAAATATTTGTGTATATCTTATTGTTTTATTTGTTTGGTTCGATTATTTATTTATTTATTCGTAATTTGATATATTTATATTACACTATTATTTAATTTTTTTTATTTTTCTCATAGCTTGGTATTTCTCTTAAATGTTTATTTCCTTCTGTTTTGTGCTATTGATTTGTAAGGAGTAATCATGGTAATTATTGTGAATGGTAAAAAAATAACATAAAAATAAACTTAAATAATCTAAATTATGGTATAAAAATAAATCAAAATCAAAATGTGTGATTTATTTTCTTTTTTCTATACAGAGCCCAAAAATTGGCAACAGGTTCGCTTCTGCAACTAATGATGATTTTTTTTTTTTTTGCAGAACAGGAAAAGTCAGCATCCCAAGAAAGTTGCGATCAAGAATTATTTTTCATATATTTTTTGCGTTAAAATGATAAAATTATTACTTCCATTACTTTGAAGCATTTATATTAGATTTTTAATCATTATGTCCGTTTTAAGCCAATTTACTGAGACTGCTAAGAGCAGCCAAGGTTAATTCGATGTTTGGATGAATAAAACACAGAACTTAAAAATTCTTTTTTATACCAATACCGAATTGTTTCCAATAAAAACAGCAAAATAAACTTTATTTCATCCTTCTGTGGAATTCCGGGCGGAAATGGAAATGGAAATGCGGAAAACAACAGGTCTTGCAACCTACGAGCGGTTCAGGTTAGACGCGCGAGTAAGGATGACTGTCTGAGGCGTCTCAGCGAGAAATGGAGAACAACGTCGAATATAAATTCAACAGCTTCTTTATTATTACTTGAAGAAAACATAAGAGAGATTTCTATTTACAAGTTTTGAATACCGACAAACAGAGAGCAATACCTTGATGGACACAAATCTTCAATATCGATGAGTCTTGGAAACAAGCTTGAAATTTGCACAACAGTCTTTAGTCTCAGGAAAGATAACACACACGCAGTACAGGTGATTGACACATCTAGCAGTTACCGAATATCTTACTTCAAGCCTATTCAGCAAACGAAGAATTATTCTGTTGAAGAATTAAACTATGTAAAGAAGAAATCGGCGAAGCGGAGAATATATTAACACACAGAGCTGGAAGTAACAGACGAGCAAGGTGAGACACAGAACCAAAAAGCCTCGGTCCCCGGGCAAAGTTAGCTTTTAAATCCCGTGACCCTTTGTTCACCCTTTCCCGGGAGAGGAAAGATGATGTTTATACTTTCTCGAACATTCGCCGAGATGGGTATCGAATTCGCGACTATTCGTCGGACACCTGGGATAAACATTCTATGCAATTTATTGATATCCAGGGTTGAGAATTGACCCGAGGTCTCAAATATGACGCGTTATGTCGCCGTAGATCGACATATTTATATTAACAAACGGATGTTTAAATTCCTTTCTACATCTCCTGTTTCTGTTATAATTTTAATCGCGACAAAAAAAATATATCGAAGTGGAGAGCAGCAAGGTATACAGTAGATATCCCTCGCACGATCTTTCACCCTCTTTGGAATCTCTCCGACTCTGTCCTCGCACGGGGGGAGGGCAATCCGTGACCCCACACTTCTAATCAAACTAAAATTATAAATGTATAACTTAAAGCCGTTTATAGAAAATCGCAGATTTGAATACACAAATATTTTCCTTACTTTCTTCATTCTGCTGTACTTTATACATAAATGGTAAATTTAATTTTCTTACTGAAATCGTAAATTATCGACAAGAACTTGCTTAAAAGTCCGTGATAGCTTAATTAAGAGAAAATAACGTAACGAATCAAAAAATACATTTATGATTAAATACTACACATTCACTTATTATAGACAGTTTTTTGTTGTGGGAATTTATCAAAAAGTTCCATAAATATCACATATTCTTAAGTTATACAACATAAAAATCTTTACATATAATTATAATATATAAGTATATATCAGTGCTGGCAGCCTTTTTAGGTTTGAGGACTACTTTTCATTTCAGAAATTATTGACGGTTTACTTTATAGACCAGAGATGGCAAAACTGCGGCTCGCGAGCCACATGCGACTCTTTGGTTTATATATCGGGTGGCCAAACTGCTGTTCGCGAGCCACATGCGACTCTTTGGTACCTTCAATGTGGCTTCATACCATGAAAGTCAATAGTAAATATGAAGCAAATACTTAAAGTTAAACAAATTACAGATATATTATTTTTTATCTATTGTAAAAAATAGTATGCATCTATATGAAATAAATGCATCTGAAATAAACAATTTTTGAAATCATTATTAAGATTACTCGAAAAACTGATGCTGTTCTCATTGATTCAGAAAGAAAATGCGACTCTCGAGTATTTGAGATTCTCTTATGTGGCTCGTAGTGATATGAAGTTTGGCCATCCCTGTTATAGACTATACTATAATAGGAGGTACGAAAAATATGACACAGATCACGACTTGCCAGTCGACGCATTTGTCACCTCTAGTCTATATACACTTAGCCCTCGATTTTCACGGCACCCAATTTACACGGTTTTTAAATGAAAACAAAAAAATTTTTTGGGGTTTTATTTTGATTGTTTTGCATTATATCATTTATAAATTAAAAGAGTATCATATTGTCACGTTTTGTAAGTTTACGAGTTCGTAGAGATTAATAAAGAGTGAATACAGCTATATTTCGTATAGTCCAATTTATTTACACACAAAACAAAATAATCTTGTTTCACTATAACTAAATTCAATACAAAATCCGATAATTATCTCATATAACACTAATTTATGTCTTTAATTCAGAATAACTCACGGTTCTTCTAAGTCCACTTTCGCTTTCACAATTTATCTTTCACTATCAACTTTTACTGTTCAAATCTCGCAGTTCAACTAAACTCAACTCACGCTTGCACCTCGCCTATTTATGTTCGAATGCTTTTATTGTTTTTATTTGTACGGAATATTGTTATTGTTTTTTTTGTACCATATTCAATGTTAATTAATATTTGTTTTCATTTTCAAAAATAAATTTTTCGTACCGTATTCGATGTTAATTAATATTTATGCTTTCATTTTCAAAAATAAATTGAAAAAATTCAAGCATTAAATTGTGTCTAAAAATTAATGAACCAGTCCCCTTTTTTTCCTTTAATACTTATCTCATTTTACACGGTTATAAAGAATATATCCTCGACTTTTCGTTAGCTTCTTTAGATTGATTTACACGGTTTACAGTTTAATTGAACATATCCTTCTATATTGTATGAATTCTGCGTCTCGTTTTATACGGTTTCGGTTTGAACGATTTTTCCAAGAACGTATCTACCGTGTAAATCAGGGCTGAGTGTATTTAAGTTTTTCCTTTCAACCTTATCGAATAATAATATCAGTAAGGGAAGAGCTACAGTATGTTTTGTATTCTCCGTCTAGTTTTTTTCTTTTTTTCAGCAGATCAACACACATTCTATTCTATCAAATAAAAACAATAACTGGTAAGTGACTGGAAGAAACAAGCCCTTCCACAGTCTGTCCACCCTGCGGGGGGATTAGCCGGATTGTTCAGGACGGGGATCAACGGGCCGGACCTGGAGGGTTATACTGAACATAGCGACATCGCTGAGAAACGACTATCGTTGAACTATGGCCCCTTAACCCCATGATAAGCAGTTTATTTTTGGATTATGATAGAAAATAATTCGCGTTTAGGACATCGCCGAAGAAAAGAGTTATTTACAATATTCATCAATATTTTAAAAAACGAGAAAGTTAAAGAAGAATAAGTTATACAAATCATAATTATTATAATAATGATAATATATTATATTAAGTATATTAATAACATTATAAGCATTTAAAAAGTGTAATCTGACCGGAATAGAATGACTGATCAATATATGAAAATCTCACGATGGGAGAAGCTGTATATTAGTATAAATTAAAGTGAAAATTATCGGATTTTTGATTCCCCGGTTATGATTATATGATTGTAAAATCATTAGTTGTATTTCTGAACAAATTAAAATTTTCTTTTAAACACTTTTCATGATGATCCTAAATTCCATGATTTATCATCGTTTCAATAGGTAATTAATATCTACTAATTCTATTTTGCAACTAACTGTCCTACCATTCTATTTCGGATTTTCTGTTAATTTGTAGTAAACATCGTTAACATAGGAAGATTTATGCGATATTTCCGTATTTATCGTTATTGATTTAAAGAGTCCCTAGAAAACTCTAAGCATACATAGGGCCGCCGAGAGGGGGTGACATCCGTGACTTTTGTCATGGGCCTGGCATCGAAAAGGGCCCGAACGTCGGGCTCTGACGTGTCATATAACGTGTCTAATAGTTTGCAACCCGCCGCTAGAGCGCACTACCCAAACAAGTATCCAAAGCAGTCGTGCCAAAGTAAACTATTTTATTTATAACATAGCCTGTAATATTGTAATATATTGAATTTTGAATTTATTGTACACTTTTTTTCAAATAAACATTTAATGTTTTATATGACTTTTTTATTAAACCAAAGTGATGCCCTTTTTTAAGTAGGGCCTGGACCATAGACTTGTCACGGGCCCGAAAGTTTCTCTCGGCGGCCCTGAGCATACATATTAAAGTAAATCGAATGTAATAGCTAAGCAGCAGGACGACAATTTTTGGTCTTGACCTTGATGGCACCAACAGGTTACAACGGTAAATATTTTCGTCATAAAGTAAACTGTAGTTATGCCAAACTATATTTTCATATGTAAAAAATTACTATCGAAGATTGAATAATAATATCATTAATTTCCGATTTCCAAAAATAAATTACTTATGTCACGAATTTTGGTAATAAAAGAGACATTTATTACTAAACACAATTAATTATTATTTTACTAGAAATCCGATCTATTATCGGGTTTCTAGTAAAATAATTTTCTAATAATTTATGTCTCTCGGTCAATTGCTGTTAACAATGATATATATTAAATGGAATTTATAGAAAAATCTCGTTTTTTAAATTCACCATAATAGAGATTGCGTTATATCTTTCATCTCTGGAGACATTTTGCTGATTCCTACCCTGGGTCTTATTTATTTAATGTCAACTTGACCTTTTTCTTTAAATCCACCACTAGTGTAGTACTCAAAAAAGCTGAAAAAATCTTTTCTACTCTAAAATTTTATTCCATAACGAGGCCATCGCCGCCACGTTTCTGCCTCACCGAGTTGCGATGTTACCTTCGAGTTATAACTCGATGGACGTTACGCACCACTACTTTGAAGAACCAGATTCAAATTTAGATCCCACATCCCTAGATTTTCAGTAGGGGATCAGTCTCGGCTCATAAGGAATTCAATGAGCCGAGACTGATCCCCAATGTTGGACAACCTATGATGAGCTCTAAAAGTAGCTGTTATCAGATATAGCAGTGGTTTCCAAACTTTGTGTCTGCCCCCCTTTTTTCATAAAAAAATTGGTACGCCCGTCATTTTCATAACACACTAATTTTATAAATACTTTCTACTTATAATTTAATACTACAAAACAATATGCCATATTTTGCATAGACAAAGTTCTTATACATAAAAATATATATATATATTATAGTGTAATAATTTTAACAAAATTGTGGGAAGCCAGGGGGCGTGATATAATATTTTACAGTAAAGTCACTCTATGCTCCTATAGAGAAGTATGGACACACTTTTCCCTAGACTTTGCCGACAATGGAAGCCTTTCATTGGTTAGCTCCGTGTCACGTGGGTTCCAGACGCCATGTTTGAGACATTGTCGAAGAGCTAAGCTTGGAGCTAAACTGAATTTGGCTACATGTGGCGGCAGATAATAATTTACAGTTATCTCTATATTGTTATCTAAATCATTTCTTAATTCGAAAATGTCTGGTGGTGCAGCTTTTGGTTGTAGTAATAGAAATGGTTCGTTTTTTATATTTCCGAGCGAAAACTTTCCAACATGCCACGACATTGGCCAACATTAATTCAGGGGTTCCCAAAGTTTTTCCTAGGTGGGCCAAATTATAAATTCCAAAATATTTGACGGGACAAAAAAAGTGTTATGGAAAAATATGTTCAAATCGATAAAAAGTTAGACACAAGGGAAAGATTTATACTAATTTTATAGCATAGTCGTTCTTTATTTATGATGATAATTACTTTTTATTATAAACTGTTTAAAATAACACATTTCAAAAATAATTAAACAAAAATAACTAAATAATTTCAAATAAAAAAGAAAATGATGATAAATTCATCGATCGGAAGTGTGTAACTTGTGCAGTTTTTTTTTTTTTTAATAATATTATTGAGTCTTGGTTCTAAGTCGGTTGAATGTATCCTTAACATCGCTTGTAAAAGTTCATCAGTTAATTTTGATCTCAATTTGGACTTATTAATACTCACATGATTGAAAAATTTTTTTCTCATATATAAGTGCTTCCAAATAATGAAAACATATTTGGAAGCACTTATACATGTATTTTTTTTAACTGAACAATTTTTAATTATAATATAATTTATTTATGTGTAAAAATGTAATGTCTATGAATTCAAGATCGCGGATGATCTGACATCGCGGGCCGCATTTGGGGAACTCCTGATCTAATTGAACAATACTGTAGAACAAGAATTAATTTCATTATAAGGAAAATAAATGCCCAATTGAAAGAAGAAAACGAAAACATAAAATATGGAAGCCGAAGTATGGGAATGAAAAATGCTGTCTCAAGTCATTGTTTTATTTATAAAATATCCGAATTACTTATTATTGTCTCATATATTATTTATGTATTCAAATGCTCAAATTACTTTTTAATAATTTTAAAATAAGTTAAGTACTTTATATTATACATCTATTGCCCAGATTATTTTTAAAACTTGCCCAAGCAATTTATGAAAATAAAATGTTACTTAAATAATTTATAGAGTGTAATTTCTAGCATGAAAATTTGGCAGTCTACGTTTCCTTAGTACTAATGGTAACATTGTATTTTTTTCGTTAGCTCAGTTGTTAATCGTTATTTTTTTTATCACAATCAATTCAAATCCGACAATATCATTATTAAAATTAAAATTATAACCATATCAAAATATATTTAAAAGTAAATGATAATTAACATATAGTAATGAAAACAAATTATTTAATTATTAAAAAGTAGACACTGCAACAATTCACTAGTTTTTAGTTTCTTAAAGATGATTTCCAGACGATTATTATTTTAAATTCTGCCAACGCAACAGTTCACTAGTTTTTAGTTTCTTAAAGATTATTTCTAGACGATACAACACTTCAGTATTTTTAGTTTCTTAAAGTGATTTCTAGACGATTATTTGTTCAACACTTTTTAGTTTCTAGACGATTATTATTTTAAATTCTGCGAACAAAGTCTGATTCTACTAGACGATTATTATTTTAAATTCTGCGAACAAAGTCTGATTCTATTCGATTATTATTTTAAATTCTGCCAACAAAGTCTGATTCTATTGTTTGTGTAATTATTATTTTAAATTCTGCCAACAAAGTCTGATTCTATTGTTTGTTTGGGTTACTTATTACTTGACACCTGCAAGTGGTGTGACGTCGCAGTTTCGGATTCCATTTGTGTTATATATTACTTCATACCTGCAAGTGGTGTGACGTCACAGTTTCGGATTCCATTAGAAGAAACAAAAGTCTGTTCGAGATCCTACAATTCATATAGACAATAAATCGGCGAGTGCGTGTCACCCTTACAGTTCATATAGACCAGTGCTTCTCAAACTTTTCATTCATGATCGTTCATAGATAATAAATCGGCGAATGTGTGTTACTGTTCATTCGCCATTAAAAGGCAAAATCAAATCTTATCTATATCGTTGAATCTATAAGCTGCTATTGAAAAATTCCGAAGTGAGCCCAATTGTCCTTCTGATGTGAGAGATAATTAAAAACTGTTTTCATGAACAAATCATTTTATTAATGTTAATTTTTTTGTAGCAAATATAATAAATAAGTGATATTTTCCATATTTTGAGAACATTTTAAATGAGTTTTATCTGCATTTTTAATATTTACTATGGTTGTGGGAAGGAGCCGGAACGAATTTAATCAATTTTCGGTTAAAAGGATATTTTAAATGAGTTTCATCCGCATTTTTAATACTATGGTTGTGGGGAGGAGCCGGAACTAATTAATCAATTTACAATTAAATCCTATGGGGAAACGCGTCTTGGATAACGACGGTAATCCTGGAACGGATTACCGTCGTTAACCAAGGTACCACTGTATTATGAATTAATTGAAAACTACCGGATTTTTGATTCCTCGCTTTATATTCTTATAAAAAATTTGTTATATTTCAGAACAAATTAAAATTTTTCTTCTAAACGCTTTCCGTGATGATTAAATTCTACGAATTAGCCTCGTTTCAATAGGTAATTAACATCTACTAATTTTATTATGCATTAACCATCGGGCACTAACTGACCAGCCATTTCGGATTCCTATTTTTCGGATTTTCTGTAAATTGTTAGTAAACATCGTTAAAATAGGAAGAATTAAGCAATATTTCCATCTTTGTGGTTATTGGTTTAAAAATTATGGCATCACGTGAGAGGATTTTTCTAGGGAAAACTTTAAGCGTATAGACAATCGAATGCAATAGCTAAGAATTTATTTAATGACAATAACAGTTTTGTGAATATTCATAATAAATTTAATGAAAAACAAAAACAGTATCGATTCAAAGTGTTAAATTACTGTATACATTTTAATATATTCTCACTGTAATTTCTTAAAATATATTTTTTTTTATTTACGTTAAATATATGTTTGTTTAATTAATTTATTTATATAAATTATTTTATAATCACATTCATTATCTATAGAATGGTATTAAATGTTTTCTTAAAATGAAATACCAAAGTTTTGTTAGATATTTCAGTTGTTTTTTGAAAATTTTTATAAATTGATACATTATAAACTGAATAAGATAAATTAATCGTTAAACATCGATAAAACTCGTATTTTAGTTATTTTTTAAAGGAATTCTAACTCGCCATAACTAAAAATATTTGGATAAATTTGCTTTTTTTTCTGATTATACTTATTAAAAGAATATAAAGAAAGAAAAATGCAATTTTATACATTGAAACAGATATAAGTAACAGAAATTTGTGCTGTTATCATTTAAATAAAAATTTTGATATGGAAACGATAACAGTTACTCGTAACTTACATAATCCGTTATATTTTAGTGATATCTGAATAGCATTTGTGAAGATTATTTCAATCCAAAAATTTCTTTAACAGTGTTCTAGTGTCCGATGGCTGCAGTGGGACTGTACTGTGCTTTACACTATGGAGATGCCAGGTTCAATTCCCGTGTCCCACACTTCCAGTTTTTTTATGATGGATCCGAGTCCGGCTCGTTGACCTCCATTGTTTATCTGACGCTGACCTCACTAAGGGTGAGGGCCGCTCATGATGTGCATGGAAATACCCCATTGCTAAGTATCCGCTAGATCAGCTGGAAAGTAGTGTTAAGCTGTATAGTGTTTTAACACAGAAATACAATTTATTTTCGTTTATAACTATTTAGCGAAAACTTTTCATAAATTTGTGAATAAGTTTCACAATTTAATGAAAATTTTTCGAAAAAAAACGAAATCATTGCATTAAACAACAAATATTTTTCTAAATTTTAGTGAATATATTTTAATATTTCACGAAAACGTTTGAATTAAAAATTTGCCGAAAAGTGCTAAAGTTTAAAAGATTTCGAAAATTAAAGAAAACTTTTCTTCAGTTAAGAAAAACATTTCATAATTACGATAAATACAAATTATTTGTTGACTAATTAAATGTTTATTATGTATGTGGATTAAATTTTAAATATTTTATATCTATGCTAAATTTCATTATTTGATAATCTGATCAAATTTTTAAGAATGAAGGAAATCAATTATAAATTTTTACTTGTATTTTCACTTAACAATTCAATCCAATTCAGGAAACTCTTCATGATCAAAAATAAAATGTATTTAATTAAATCAAGACGTAGAATTCAGAATTTAACTATAACAGCTATGAATGAAGAGATAAATTACAATAATTCTTATATTAAATTAACTAAATAAAATAAATAAATAAATAAGATGTTATGTCCAAAAATACTATTTTGGCATTCCTTTCAATTAGTCCCATGTTTCATCGGATTTATAAAGTACAGAGTTTTTTCCACCCTTTTCAAATGCAAATTCTTTTTACCTATTACATATATTGTAATCTTTCAGGTAATTCACCTTTGAATACTTTACTTGTTAATAAACAATTTGTATTTACCGTAATTATAATTTTTTTTTTTAATTTGTGAAAAGTTTTCTTTAATTTTAACATTTTTTAAAATATGTTAAAATTAAGGAATCGTATTGTCGATAACAAACAAAATAAATTTTAATTTTGTTAATTTGTAATAAGTTACATAACAATTGCAATTATTATTGTTTACAATTATTGTTAAACAATTACAGTGTTCCCCGGATATAACACAGTCGTTTATACCGCGGATTCGGATATACTGCGGGTCTTTCCTGTTCCCAATTCTTTTGAAAGCGATTCTGAGAAAAATATAATATTACGCATAATCTACGTCCATCCGCCTTGCAAACTTCTTGTCGCCATATTTAAATAATAACATGAACTAAAATTAACAAAATTTCCAGAACTATTATTATTATTTATGATGAAATATTAGAAATTTGAATACATGTTAATAATTCTGATGGTAATTTATATAAATTTCAAAATATCTTTGGAAAAAAATTAAAAATTTTTAGATGACAACTTTAAAACATTTTCGATTAGCAACACGAGTGTTCAAAGCAAACATAGATTATTTGTAGTGGAAGTTCATATCTTATACATATCTTTTTTGGTGGTTGTTTCATGACTTTTAGCGAGTTTTACAAATATAGTTATGGGAGTTATACATATCTTTTTTGGTGGTTGTTTCATGACTTTTAGCGAGTTTTACAAATATAGTTATTGTTTTAATAACATTAATTTATTTAATGGACAATGGAAAATAATAAAAAAATCGTGTATTATTAAGGAGAAACTAAACATAATAATAGATCGAGTGAAAAGTGGTGTGTCAAAAGCATAAATAAAACGGAATTGGATATTCCAGAAGGAACAATACGAGGATGGATTGCAGAAGAAGGAAGATTACGAGCCTTCTTGGATAAATTAGACAATTTTCTCTTATTCTCTAATTTAGAATCACTAAATTAGAGAATAAGAGAAGCCGTCGGTTATAGCGAGGTTGTCTTATAACGTGGGTCGGATCACCACCCGCAAACCCGCGTTATAACCGAGGTCCACTATATTAACAATTTTTATGTTAATAATTGTCTAATTTTAACATATTTTAAAAAATATGTAAAAATTAAACATAATAATTTTTAAATGTTTTCGTTAAATATTGAAATGTATTTACTAAAATTTTGAAAAGTTTTCGCTGTTTAACGCAATCATTTCGCTCCTTTCGAAATTTTTTAACTAAATTGTGATATTTTTTACCAATTTATAAAAAGTTTTCACTAAATGGAACGACTATAACTTCTATCTGAATTTAATCCGTGTAGAATAACTTTTCGAATAGAAGTTATTTATAATATCTCGCATTTAAAGTTCTATTAGATAAATAATCTTACAGATGAAGAAGTCTCGTTACAAGAATGACGCTTCTAAAAGAGAAAAAGGAAATCCTCAATGTCCATTGTATTGTTCAGAAACTACACGATTATAACATTTACTTCAGTCGATAACGAAACGTCTTTAACTTTCTTCCAACTTTTATTTCAGAATTGTAAGACCATAAAAGCTTTCACCTTAATAAATAATAAAAAAAACAGAAACCTCTTCGATAGATATAATTTAATAGATTTACTTATCGTTTACACGCAGATATATACAAAAATAGATAACTTAAACGGAATATCTATCAACCAGAGCATTTTTCTGTCCTCTATTCGTCAATTCTAAAGAATTTCTCGTTCGTGACCTCCGTAAACTTGTGGTGTAGGTACTGAATTCGAGCGTTTCCGTTCTGGCCCTGGGTAACAAGCAGTAACCGCAGAAAACAAGCAGAAAAGAATAACTGGAACATGTCCGAATTAAAACCTTTCTGAAGTTAGAAGACATAAATCCGTATACAAAAGGATTAAGTGCAGAATGAATAAAGGATAATAAATTACAAGCTATTCTAGCTCTATAAGCCGAATGGTTAAAATTTTTAAGTCCCTTTTTAATGATCACATTCATCATGAGTCTGGGACCCCAGCAAATCATAAATAGCATGATAACCAGCATCAACATTTTGATCACCTGCAATGAAAAAAATGTCAATTTTTTTCTTGTAATTTTTATAAAATATTTTGAAGTAACTTTTTTCGACTGACTTGTTGTCTAGCTTTCCTCACTTCGACCTGTTGTCGATGTAAACTGCAAACTCTGATAGATATTGCGCGCTGTCTGGCAGAATTGAATCTGTTCTGACGATAGCAAGAACTCGAACTATTTTCACTGAAACAATCTAAATAAATAAAAAGTGATAAAAGTCTTTCGATAAATTCAAAAACTACTTACTTGTTTGTCGATCTGTTTATTCCTATTATCGTTTTCGTACTACTCCACAATTCGCGAATGACGCAAAAATAGAATACCGACATGAAAAATGCTGGCAAAGCAAAAATTGATATCAGTTGGTATACCGCCACGCAAAACGCTAAAAAATCGTCCGAATCGAAACAATAATAAGCGGTTATACTAGTATAGTTGTTGTAATAGGTAATAGGGTAAGTTTTCTAGAAAAATAAACATAGTTTAATTTTTAAGAATGAATATGATAAAAACGTAAAAAATACTCTTACCTTAGTGACCACAACTGGAATAGAAAATAGCACAGCTAATAACCAAACTATAAACAGTCCTTTTCTGCATGTACTTTGTGTACAAAGTCGACGAGCTCTCATTGGAAAGATAATCACTATAAATCTAAAAGTAAAGTTTCATAATACGGTAATTAGTTCTAATTACTGTACCTGACATAAACTTTTATTGATTATAATAGCTTCTGATAGCTAAAACTTCGTTTATATATTTTTTTTATTACTTATATACTTCACTAAGATTAGCCATTTTGAGATTTTTCAAACAAATTTTTGATATAAATACGGCATTTAATTTTATTTTTTCATTCATGGCTTAAATAATACGAATAAAATGACGCGTCGCTTTTGTGACCATTAGCGAAGCAGCAAAATAAAAGGGTGCGTTCCAAACCTCAACAGATTAATCAGTGATGAGTAAAAAATCTCAGCAAACCGTTCCAAAGTTCAACATGCCAATCAAACGGTTATCACAGTAATCGCGGATAAAAGATGGTGAGAGTGTTGACACCGGTTTACACCGTTTATCCAACGTCGCGGAAAGTAGTTCCAACTAGATGATAAGATTTTAAAGGTTAGAGTGAGTTATAAATCATTATCATCGTTATTGTTTACTGGCAAATAAATTTTAGTGCTTTCTAATGACGCTAATGTAGTTATAACATTCATTCTCGTCTTCTTAATCACTATGTTAGCCGTCGTATTATCTCCACACTCAGCAAATAGTTCCAGAAACATTGTTGACTTATTTCTGACGTCAAAAGAGACTAATCACTGATGACTTACTGTTGAGCCAAATATTTTGTTCTTGTTTATGTTTCTATCAAACTGAAGTTATATTGATGTGGAAATGACGTCATTGTTCTGATGACACCATAGTGATAACAATGACTTTAGTCGAGAGAAGCTAGATAGCCAGAATAATTCAAAAATTAATTATTCCCAGGCCTTTGACTATTTTTATCAATTTTTTAATTATCTTTTCATCAGTGTTCCTGTCACTAAATGAAAAATTCGTTTTAAACAAATCATTTTCTTCATTTGAATGAGTTTTATTGTGAAATTTATATTCTGCTATTTGGTTAAAAAAAATAAATGAAATATATAAGTAAAGAATAAAAATATATACATCATCAAAAATTCCGAATTCAAATATATACATATACTTATATTATTATTATAATTTTTTACAAATATAGCTGTAAGATTTAAAAATATATGTTTTTTTGTTCCTTTTTATAGCAGTTGGAAACTATAACCGATCTTATATATATATTTTGATTTCTAAAATAAATTTAAGAAGCAAATATTTTAAAGATTTTATTATTTTGAAATTACTGCCTGTCAGAAAGCTTCGAATAAAATGGTCGTTACTGTTATTAATGATCTCTATTTTACCTCGTTAAGGTAGATTTTGGCATTTATATTACATTAATTTTCTTAAAAGTTATCTAAATTTCAAAATTGAATATTCTTTTCTCACCTTTCGAAACTAACTGCAGTCAAATTGAGTACAGCTGCCATACTGGATAACATTTCAAAATACGAACTGACTTTACATATTCCACCATCCGTATCCCAGGTGATGACAAAATATTCGATAGTTTCCAGAGGAAAATAAATTAAGAGAAGTAGAAGATCAGATATTGCCAAACTCACTAGAAATGTGCAGGTGTAAGATCTTGAAGGTCTCATTCCCGTCCAAGTTGCGATCACAATGCTATTACCCGTAACTCCTACGATAAATGTGATCATGTGAGTCAAAATAATAGGAAGAAAGGAAGAATTTGTGGATAACGGATTTAGCATATCTTCCGGCCTTTTGATATTAATATAACTTTGATCTTTGCATGGAAAATTTCCCGGTATGCAACTTCTGTTAGACATCTGTAAAAAGAATAAAAATAATAAGCATTATTAATCACCAATAAATTGTTTTTTCTAGAACTGTTAGATCTATTATGTAGATTTATATTAAAATATAGAGAAAACCAAGTCCAATTATGATAACAATAGATTCTCTGACTATTTTTATAGCAATCTATGACACCATTTTACTTTTTATAATATCGTTATAGGAAATATTATACAACTCTATTTCGGTTCATTTTTAGATTTTTCTAAACTGTATAGATTTTAAAAGTTAGCTCTAATTTAGTTGAAACTGTCATTAATTGTCCAGCTGTCTGTCTTAATCCCTTAGATCTCCAGATTCTGTTTTGTCGGACCGAATTTTAAAAGAAAAGTTACAAAAGTCTGTCATTCACAAATGCTTTCTTGTCTTTTATTTCGTTGACATTAAAACATGCTACTCCATAATCGATTTTTTGTAAAAGAACTGATATATCGAGAAAAAAAATCTCTAGTTTTAAATACAGTCAAACCTGTTTTTATGCGGTCGGTTTTTGTGCGTTATTTTTTTTAATTACATTTTTTTAATTAATTTTTATTCGTCATATGCATTTCATGGAATGTTTTTTATATACTGCACAAAAAAATTGCACATAAAAATGCACAAAAAAAAAATATCGCACAAAAACCGACCGCATTAAAAACAGGTTTGACTGTATCAAAATTTTCACATGTTTTTAAATGCAATAAATTAACGAAAATGTTTTCAGTACGAATAACAAAACTTGTGTATTATAAAGCATATTCTTTGCCTTCGTTGTTGTATACAGGCAAAAATAATCAGATGAAAAATATCATGAATACTATCAAAAATAATCAGATTAAAGATATGTTTAATAGCGAAAATATTATATATGAACAAGTAATTATATTTTAACGAAATATATATTAATAAAATTTCATTAAAATTTTATGACGAAATGTCTATAAGGTCTCAAAGAAATTTGATTAATGCATTATTATTTTTTTATTAGTGAAAAACATTAAAAGCATAAAATCACTTCATATTCAAGTTAACAGATTTTTCTCGTATTAAATGAACCTTTGACATTCAAAGATAATGCCAAGAGGCTCAGAGTTAACATATTATAAAATAAAACTGAAAATAGTTGAACAAACAGTTAATATTCTGAAAAACAAGTGAATCAGATTAACCATTTTATTAAATCTACTTTCTAACTGCTGTATAAATCCTTATAATACGATAAACTATAACATTTATCCCTTCTTCCATAAGATTATTTCGAATTTAGAACTGTTTTTGAACAATCTTTCAACTTCCGAGTTATACGATGTAAAGTGGGAGCAACATTCGACTTTCTACTATCATCTTCCATTTTCTTGAATCAGAAAAACGTTCCTAATGTTTTCGGTCGCAGCTGTTGGCTATCTAAAGTTAAAAAATTTTACTGTTAGATCACAAAAAGTCTGCAAACTTTAGAATAAAAATAAATAGTTTCCTGTAAACATTTTTCTCGCATCCATTTGTAAATTTGTTTATTGAAGACAGTCAACATCTGCAACCGAAAACATTAAGAAGCAAGTAAATTCCGTTTTAAAATGAATATTTTCCTAAATTAAAAAAATAAAATGCGTTTTTATAAACAAATTTCATCCGATATGGTCTAATGATAACAGTTAACAGAAATTAATGAATTTTTTTGTTAAAATTGCTGTGAAAAACTGTTTATAAAAAAAGAAACTTCAGTGTTTTATTAATTTAATTTTTTTTTAATTTTATCGCCTTTATTGTTTTCTTTTAATCAAACTAGTTTAGATATTTTATAACCGCTTTTATTATCAAGAAACTCTTATAATATTTTTACTGATAGCAATCCTTTCTAATACATAAAAAAGAAAAAAATTGCTAAAAAATTTCACTTACAGTTCTAATCTTTTCCAGTATAATAATAACAACTTATATGTTGTTATTACTTTTCTTTTTTAAATTTAATAAAGAAAGCGAAAGTTTAACTGAAGAAGAAAACCATTAACAGTCTTCAATGAGAGAGAATTGCTATCTGTTCTAATCAATCTTAAAGCGGCATCAGAGGAATTAAACTGTCACGAACAGGAGCGAAACCTTCAAAAATATCGTGGTATTCTATAGAATACATACAAATGATTGCTTTATTCCTAGCGAACAAGAGACGGCTGTTGTTATATTAACGAAAAATAAAAATAATATAACTGAAACGGTAATTTAAAAAAAAAAAATGATTAAATACGAAGCGATATAAAAAATATTTCAAATTTATTTAACATTTATTTTTATATTTTTAATAATCCGCTTATGCACTGTAAAAACTGCTATCGATCGCTATCGAGAGAAAGAAAATTTGCGAATTTAAAAAATATATACAACACTGTCCTTCCTATTTTTGAAATAATTGTGTAATTTAAATATATAAAATTAAATTAAGTTTGGGAAAATTTTATTTTACAAATTAATTGTTAAATAGATTAGTAAAGTAAAATTTTAAAAAAATAATAAAATCATATAAACAATAACAAGGAAATCTAACTAGAAGAAATAAGAAGTAATAATAAATTAATGTTTACGAAATAAAAATATTATCTTATTCGTAGAATTTAAATTTTTTTTATTGTTATAATAATAAAACTGCATTGAAGTCGATTGAAAATTTCGAACGTTTTCCTGAGGGATAAAAAAGGTATTAATAATAATAAAAATCATAAACTTCAACTTACAATTAAATGACTTCCAAATAAAGTTGTTTAATGTTAAATTGAATTAACCTAATTAAAAATAAAATCTATAAACTATAATTAAATTAGATAATTAGTCTAAAGTAAAAATTTATTGATAAAGCCTAATTAAATTAATTTGTTTATTTAAATTATTATATTGCTTAAAGTGCGCTAATTAGAAAGTGAAAAATACAGTTTATAGAGTGATAAGTAAATTTATTTTACCATTTTTTAATAAATAAATTTGCTATTTTTAAAATTGTTTTAAGTTTTCAATCAGTTAAAAATATAAAGCTTCGATTTTTCTGTTAAAAAACTAATAAATATTTATTATTTTAATAAATATTGATAATTTTTTAATTATTTGTTACTTTATTTGATAAAATTATTATAAAATTTTCTTTCTCTGTAGATGTGGAATTATAGAATGTTTAATACTGTCTCAGAAGGTATTTGTAAAAAGATTTTTCTCTGTACATATCTTTATTTACTGTTTGTACTTCGAGAATTGTTTGAGTTAAATTCGATAGTTTATTTTATTTTTCTTTAATGCAAACAGATCATCAACAGCTGGATTAAGTCTAGAAGTTGATAGCTTCCGTGTAAAACTGATAAAAACGTGATAGAAAAATATTTAATTTAAGTAACTTGAAAAAAAAAATTACTTGAAAAATACCTTCTTATTTCATTTTATTAATTTAAGTTTAATAAAGAAAAATGTCTAAATTACTTTTGTCTACACTAGAATCTTATCAATCATGTTTGACAAATTTCTTTTATTTCCCCTTTCCTTTTTAATCTTTCTTCGATCAAATCATATTTTTGAGAAATTTGAAGTCAAAACAGTTTTAGTAATTTTTTTTTAAGTTTTGATATTAATTAAGATTTTATTAACGAAATAAAAAGTAATTTACGTATAATTCCGCATAAGATTAATTAACTTTTTTTATTTATTTTTACTTCATTTTGCGTTATCTTTAATTTTCTTTACGGAAAATTACAGATTGAAATTCTTTTAAACTATAAATTTTTTTCATAGTTTAACTTTGCCTTCAATCAGATACTTTTATAAAAATTTTTCTATATATGCTAAGTGCTTTTATCTTTAACTTTTCTTTTATTATTTTTCGTGTTTTAAAGACTCATAAGTACTATTAAAACAAATTCTTCATGTGTGCCCCGTGAGACGTAACATTGTCTTAATTAAGTATAAATATCGCGAAAGTATTTTAATAATAAAAAAATCAAAAAAAGGAATTTTGTGTCATTCGGTATAATTGATAATTATACTTTTATCCGAAAGTTATATTCAGTAATTCTCATTTACAGTGTCATCTTGAAAGACAATGAAACTCCGAACAAAGATTCAGTTATTAGTCTACATACTTTGCGTCAGTTATTCAAGAATAAAAAGAACAAAAGCCGAAATCCTTCAAGAGAAATCATCAAACAAACCGCTTCTCAGTGAAAGAAAAGCTAATTTATCAAAGATTATGCTATTTCTATCCAGAGAATTTATTAATGAGACAAGAAAGAAAATGTTAACTACTACTTTTTCTTTTAAAAACTTAAATAAATATAACATTCTATTTTGGAATTAGTTAATGTCGTTTCACAACTTCAAGATATAAATAACTAATAATAAGATATAATGTAAATAACTAATAATGATGATGTTTAACAGTTATTGTTAATTAAACATTAAATTCTGCTTTCAACTTTTAAATGAAATTTGCATAAATATAAGTTAAGTGAATGCAAAGAAAAATTTTTAAAGATAAAAGTTGAAAATTCTTATTAAAATTATTGTAGTTTAAATAAAGGAGAATTCGCAGCATCTTCCTTTAGAATAAAATATCGTTTCTTTTTTTATAAAAGATTTTTCTTAGCATCTTTAATAGATAAATCTATTAAATTTTCCTAATTTAAATGCAGAACTTGACACTTATTAGTAAACAGAGATGATTTTGTCTACTACATTCGAGTGTTATTGAAAAAAAATTCTTGTATAAATTCAATTACTGTTTTCTGCTATTCAACTACTTCGGGAATATAAAACGCAATTCGATGAATACAATTCATTTTTAAAACGTTTAAAGCATACCAAAGAATGAAGTATTTTAAAAATACACATTTGTTTTCCTATTTCAAAATTATTCAAAAATCTGCAATGTTTTACGACGCCAAAATAAAACTAAAGGTCATATGTCTGAGTCCATTACAGCTTTACTTAATGGGATTTAGTAAGAAAAAACCGAAAGATGGTTCTAAAAAAGTTTATTTTCATAAAAAAAATTTATTCTTGAGTACTTTTTAAAATAATGTAAGAATGGCTGGTTATTTTTCTATAATGGATATGAATTTATATGTAATATGTAATAATTTTAGTTAATATAAAAGAAAGCGCTAAAATAGTTTTTGTTTGATAAAGAAAACGCTAATGTTACTCTAAATATCATTTTTATTAGCTTACTTTCCAAAGGAAAAGAAGGATTATGAGATTAACATTCTGTTTATCTGTTTCCCCATTTATAACTTGACCTAATTAATATATTTTCATGAAGTTTGATAATGATGTGTGATGGTTAAACGACAGTTCGACGCTATATTTTTATCTGCAACTATTTAAAAATGGCGGACATTCAAACTTCAAATTTTTTTCTCTAATAACTTTTGAACTACTGTATTTGATTGATTTGTATAATATGTAATAGAATGGTCAGGCCATTAAAATTAAATTTAAAGTAACATTAATTATTCCTGTAGATTCATCCGTTTAAAAATAGCAGACACTCAACTTTCTGAGCGTGTAATAAATACGAGAGAGTGATGAATGATGAGGTTGTTCTGTAGATTTATTAAGATTTTTATTTATATCATTGACATGAGATGGCGCTAAACGTTAAAGCAGGGGTAACATATGGCTTACCAGAATTGTTCCTACAACTTTTATAATACAGGTAGGCCTCGATTAGTGCGAATAATTGGTTCCACGAATTTCTCGCACTAATCGAAGTATTAACTCTATGGAAAATATGGTAATTGGTTCTTGCTTTGTGAGATTCCGGCCATTAGCTAA
>AYEL01071826.1:0-20828 GCA_000484575.1 Olivierus martensii
AATAAACATCCTTTAGTTTTTATTACAATCACCAGATATTATAACTAACAGATAAGTAACGTTTAAAAAAATTTATCTTACGTGTTATATAGCCTATTTATAGCGTTGTATAAATATTAGTCACAATTTTTTCGTAACGTTATACCACGTCGGGTTACGTTCGCGGCTCTTACGCAACGAAGTTTTCCGAGACCTATAAAACAAATGGAATCACCATTATATGAATTAAATTCTTTAAATGGTAGTTTTTGTGCTTGTAGTTGTTTTTGTACGGTTTAGTTTTTGTGAAATAAATATATAAATAAATGAAACAAATAAATAAAAATTTTATAAATGAAACTACGATAGTTTTATTTTCATTTTCAATTTTACTGAAGAGCCACATGTGCACACCTAAAGAGCCGCATGTGGCTCGCGAGCCGCAGTTTGCCGACCCCTGGTCTAGCTGATAGACCAAAAGTACTTCGTTCTTTTGAAATAAATACGTTTTGAAGTCACTACTGCCATTAGTGCTCTATATTAGTTATTCACAGTGGTCCTATGACCCTTCTACTTATAAAATGGCAGCCTTTTGTTTCCTACTAAAACAAATGGAAACACATTGTAGTACTTTAGCTGCTAAGAAAATAGAATTTGAGATTATTACTGAACAGGCTAGATTACATGGGTATAGCTATACCTTTATTAGGAATTTAAGGTCTCTGCATGTGGGTATGTAAAACACCTCCAATTATGCTGACCCACCCACGACTATTACATCCTACACCAATTCTGTTAAATACCATAAGCCTATGCAGACCATCAAGAGAGCACTCCATAATAATAATGTTATACTCCCATATAATAGACTTGATACTATTTACCACAGTATAAAGAACGTTAAACCTACAATTCCTATGTCTGACCGATTGGGAGTGTACCTTATACCCATGTTTAACAATGATTTACAAAGAGAAGAGTTTTATATAGGTAGCACAAAGCGATGTTTAAAAACAAGGATAAGAGAACATAAGCGATCACTCGAGAGGGCGGAACTCGACACTGCTCTAGCTAGATCCATTTATAACTATAATATCTCGATCCACTGGGATAAGGCAAAAATTATTAAAAGATTAAATAGTAGTGATGATATAAAAATCGCTGAATCTCTGCTAATACAAGAATATAAAAATAATTATCACTTGATAAATGACGTACAACTGTCGATCGTACCGCTGCAATGGCTGGTCTAGTAATTATATGACATTTCTGGTTTATGTTTTATTATTATTTTATTTCAATTTATTCTGACATTACTAAATTTTATTTTATTTTAGTAATATTATTATATACAATGTTATGTTATCATTTTTTATAACTTTTAATTTTAAATTATTCTTTCGTAAATGTATTCTTTTTAAGTTTTTTATGTTTAACATTTGAATATTTATTCGTTTCTGTATTATGCTGACGACAGCTTAATGAAGCTGATCATCATCATCATCAAGCACCTTCCCATATCTTGATGGAATCGAGGGAATTCAACCCGGATTCCTCTGAAAATAAGGAATCGGGTCATAATTTAATATTAATCTGGGAGCTCCAAATTCGATAAGGAAAAAAAATTAAATTAGTAAAATAGTTTTAAATATACAGTAAAAATTTTTAGATTTACTAACAAAAAATATCATTTTAAACAGTAAAAAATCCCTCAATTTTTGGAAAATATTGGGAATTATAAAGAAAATATTAAGAAATATTTTTGAATAAGAAAAAATTCGTGCTATAATTTTTTTTATCTCGATGTTATTTGAGATTGACACAAAATAATTATTTTAATAAAAATAAAATATTTGCTAATGTAAAACGAAAATTAAATAAACCAAATATATAAAAAAAAAATTCGTTTTTTTATAATTTACTTTTTTCTTTTTATTCGCTTTTTTTTATTAATTATTGAATATTCCTTTCATGCGACAAACCGAAACGATTTTTCATGTTCAATTCTTTTGGTATAATTGCATCAAAGCACTCAACAGAATGAAAATATTTTTTGCTCAATAAACTGTCTTCTTAAAATGATCATTTTTCAAATAATTACTGTATTTTTAATCCTTTTTGTGTTGTTTTCGGAATAAGTTTCTTGTTTACATTTTCTCTGCACAGATAATTAATTAAATAAATTACTGGATTCTTTTCTTTAATAATTTATTAGAAATTTCTTTCCGATAAGAGTGATTACGAATTTTCTACAACGGGTCTAACGAATTTTTAGGCTAACCTTTCTGTTATTTTAGAAATTTCGTGTTCATCTCATCACACGAAATTTCCACATCACTTTATACAAACTGACACGGAATTTTCTTTTCTCTACGAAGTTTTATCATCTGTAAACACGAACTGTAGCCAGAAAAAAGTAAAAAAATTCGGATTTAAAAAAAAGAAAAAGTTTTAATTAAGTGTTTAGAACTTTTATGAATAAATTAATAAATTAGCGATTTCCAAATTCTTTATTTTGGCTCTTCGATGTTTTAAAAATTTTTACTTCCGGCTATCAAGGTTTTTTTTAAAAGAATACTTGACATTTTGCATAAAACTGTTTGTTTATCTATTCACTCCAAGGCTATTTTATCTTTCGGATTATAGTATTTTCAATTTTTCCTGTCAGTATTCAGTGATCACTGTTTGCGAGTATATAGAGATGTGTTAGAGTTTACCAAAAAAATTATTTTTTGTTCTGTTAACCATCTAAAATCGTTTGTATATTGTAGTTACTTTTGTGCATTTGCCATCTATACAGTTTTGAAGGATTAATATGTAAAGTAACATATTGGAAGAGGCTAATTTTGAATCCATCCAGTTATGTAATCCCAATAACTTGCTATTTATTTGTATCGATTTTGCATATAACATCCGTTTACTTGTACAGTATTAATAGTTATAGAGTTTTGCATTCTCCTAACGTATCCCGTTTTGCCTCTTAATGTTAGTCATATTTTTCTTTATTTTATCCTGTTTTTATAAGGAATGGTTATGACAGTTTGTTTTTCCTTTTATGTTTATTTTTCATCATCATATTCTCCAGTAAAGTTTTTGCTTCGATTTTATCCTTTCGCGATATAATTTTCCATTTCCGTCTTATTTATTGTATTTTTACGAATATATGACAACGCGTACCATACGCCAATCAAAATTTATTTCGCATATTTAAAATTTTGTTTTTTTTTTCATTTAAATTAAAGAAATATATATATATTTTCTTATCATTATCGATGATAATTACCCAGCTCGTTTATTTTTGCATTCAATATCCTTAAGTGAAATTGCCAATATATCACGGACAATTAAAAACAAGGAATGCTTAACCTCTGGCATTTCGTATATTTTTGTCTATATTGCTTTTTTTGAGTAAGACAAATCATTTCTAACAGTTTTGCTATTTTATTGGTTTATTATTTATTTTAATAGAAATTTTTCTCTTGGTTAACTTAGAATCACCTGGATTTTCATCAATGTGATGTTTCGTAAAGATGCATTGAGGATGTGGATCATGTTTAAAGCCGTCTCAATCGTTTTCTCTCTGTATATACCGAATTTATTCAATATATATATATACAGAATTACATATATAGATGTAAAGATCACGATATATTTAACACAATTTTTCCTAACATTTTTAGGTTTTATAAAATTTACAAGTGATAATTTATTAGTGTAGAAACTTCCAACTTTCCGACATTTTTTAAGAGATTTTTTTTTTAACATCCCTCGAGGTATTATTCAACTTAAATGCGTAAAATTTACTTTATAAATTAGTAAAATAGAGATAAAGATAAATCAAAAGTTTTATTATTATTTTTTATCAAAGTCGCGGCAGTGACTCTAAGCTAAGTACAATTGTTGCCGTCTGGCCCAAATTCAACTCACCATAACTTTTCTTCTAAGTTAGATATTATTAATTTGGCAATTATATTCGAAATACATATACAATAGGACACCGACTGCCAAATTTGAAGCTTCGAATCTAATAAATAAAAGAACTAGAGCAATTTAATATTAGTAAAAATCGACAGAAAAGCGTCGTTTTTTTTACTTCTTCCCCCTCCTCCTACGCAGACACCTCTACAGATTGCATCATTCAACCGATATCAATGAAATTTGGGATATAGGTATATCTTAGATTACTTGAGAAACTCCAAAAATTTCAGCACAATCGGATCAAAATAGAGATCCCTTCTCTATAAACACATCTACAGATTGCATCGTTCAACCGCTTTTGATAAAATTTTAGTTTATAGATATATCGTAACTCAATTAAAGCCTTCTAAAGATGTTCGCCCATTCGTATTAAAATTAAATGAGTATAGATGAAGTTGATTTTCTTCTTTGAAATGTCTCCATAGATCGCATCATTCAATTGATTTCGATCAAATCTGGAATGTAGATATTTTATATGTATTAATTAATTAAAGAACTTCTGAAAATTTCAGTCAAATAGGGCCAAAATGAAGGGTATAGGGATCTCTTTCATTGAGAACAGATCGCATCACTCAACCGAGTTCAAGAAAATTTAATGTATAAATGTTTGCCTAAAAATTCCGATTCAATCGGATTATAAATAAAAAAGCGTGTTTAATGATATGTTAACATATTTTCGTTAGAATATCCTTCACAAAAACAATTTTTATCTAAGTATTAAATTATTTCCAGTCAGAAAATCTAATATGTACAAAAATAAGCTAAGTAGAATATTAGGAAAATGGGATATTTGTTACAATTTTAGATGCTGCTATTTGATTAATGATTCAAGAAAATAAAACAATAATGTCAACCAAAGTATTCGCATCTAAATTGTAACAAATATCCTAACTTTTTCAGTGCTTGACTTACTTCTTAAATATTAAATCTTTTTGATCGGATTATTATTAAAACTGAAAACCTGATTGGAAAATTTGAAAGAAAGATATACATTGGAAAGCAGCCAAACAAAATTAGAATTTTTTAATTATAAATTAAGACATAAAATTTTAAAGCTATATACACAGTACATATATAATTATTATTTTTTTTAATTTAAAAAAAAAAAATTTGTACTTACCTGAAATGAAAACGTCTTTCCTCTTCACAGAAATAGCATTGAACGTCTGGCGAAAAACCTCCTCGATGCCACCTCTTTTCTGACGTCACAACTTGTTGAACCAATAGTTTTTCACGAAAATGACATAATCGATCAAATTCGACTAAAAAATTTTTTTCGAAAAATTACTATTATTTTATTTTTTTTTTTTTTTTAAATTCGACTAAAAAATTTTTTTCGAAAAATTACTATTTTTTTTTTTTTATATATTTTCTTAAACAAGTTTTTCCAATTGTCAAATTCGACATAACGTCGAATTTTATCGAATTAAATTTGTAATTATATAAAAGAAAAAAAAAACAAAAAAAGGTCGAATTTTTTCGAAAACGAATCGATTTTTATTTTTAAAAGAAAAATAAACTTTTATAATTAAGTAGTTTCAGTTAATTAATTATTATTATTAGTTTTTATCTTAAACTTTATCAACTTTTTTAAAGTGTGCCCGAGGACTTTTACGAGTTTAAAAAAGGCGAAAAAAGATAAAAAGCTTTGTGAACGACAAAATGTGACTTGTTCGGGCCGTTTTCTACAATTTTGGCGTATATCTTGCTGCGTGATCTACCGCTTTACTAAATTATGTTGAAACGTGTTTCTGTTCGAAATTTGCGCGATTTCAGCGTTAATTTAATTTCGTTAACGGAAAAAAATATTAGATAATATCATAATAGCGATCTCAAGCTTATTCTCTTCATTTTGTCTTCTCTTTTAGATATCTTTAATTAGCTGGGGGGTTGCATAGTATCTTGTAGAAAGTCATATTTAAAACAGAGAATTCTCTACTTTCGACGCAGTAAGTTTCGTTGAAAGCGCATATATTTCTTTATCTGACAGCAAATTATATGTTTTTTCATGTTTACATTATTATATTTATGCAAAAGTAATATTATTCATCTTCTATTATGTGTCTATAAAAGTAACAAAATTATCGATCTCCTCCTTATATTTGTGATAATCTTTCTTACATGAACAAATCACAAAAATTGAATTTTCTTACCGGCTACTTTGTTATACACATTAATGTAACTATTTTTTTCTCTCTCTAACTATCATTGGTCCGGATTTTGTAGATAATTATAAATAATGAGACGACATCAGGAAGAGTACAAAGATAAAATAATCCGCAACTTTAAACAGTAACAAAGCAGATATCCCAGCTTGTTTATTGTTATAGTTCCCATTCGGACGGTGCTTTTAAATTCATTTATGTATAAAGTTGGTAAAAATTCCCTTTTATTATTTCCTTCCTAACTCATCTTAAGATTGTGTAAACGAAGTGTTTGATCAATAAAGATATAATAATATAATATTAAAATAACCAAAACATTGTTTGACGAAATTTGACTTAAAATATGGTGCTTGAATGTGTTTTGAGATTTTATAGTCGAGAAAATCTTTAAAAAATCGGATAATTAAGCAAGTTTTTAAGTTTTGATTATTATTTTCCATCTTTTTTATCGTTTTATCAAAGCTTTGAATATCTTTAAGCTTTTTTTTCCCTATATGCAATTTAAGAAATGAAAATACGTTGATATACAGTACCTCTATTCACAAAATAAACGGTACATGTACATTCTATCATATACAACATGTGCATGTATATTTATGTATAAAGATAAACATTTCTTTAAGTGTTTAATGCATGACATACACAATTTAAATCTGCTATGTTTTAAACATTATGAAAGTTTATTTAGGGTAAATCGGGGGAATATGCCGACCTTAGTGAAAATTTTAAATTTATGAAAAAATGATGTACAACATTGCAAATATTTTTTATTTTACATAGAGCTTGTAGTCTTTACAAGAAAATATAAAAGTAACTAACTGAAAAATTAAACATAAAGAAAAATATAAACTCATTTTTAAAAAGTAGCAAAGTGGCCATTTTCCCCAAAATTAAGGGGAAAATGGCCATTTCGTTGGAGAATATGATCATTTCAAAGTGGCCATTTTCCCCAAATTTAAGGGGAAAATGGCCATTTCGTTGGAGAATATGATCATTTCAATGTATTTTTACTTAGGGTAAAACGGGGGAATATGAGCCGTAGGGGAAAATGGCCAGTTATAAGCTTATCGCCAGCACTGCCTAATCAACGACTAATCTAGCACTAATAATCAACGACTGTATGCTACATTAAATGCCCCTGCCGAAAAAACCTATTTTTTAATTTTTAATATTAAAAATGCTTCTCAACTTATAATTGGCCATTTTCCCCGACTGGTCATATTCCCCCGTTTTACCCTAACAAATAATGAAGCTTTTAAAAATTATATAATTTAAATTATTTTTTATAATTAACAAAATTACATCTAAAATATTTTCTTAAACAAATTAAAACTCGATTTAAGAAAATGTAATTTTCCACTTGTTTTAAAAAAAAAAAAAACCTTTTTAGCGCTTTTAGCACGGATTAATGCGTGTTAACAATCTTCAAATTTCGGATAAAACCGTCACGATTTAACCCGTTAAAAGCGAATAACGTTAAATTACTTTATAAATAAGTGCAAGTTTGTGTAAGCGCAATAAAATGCTTAAGACATAAAAAAGACGTGATTTATACATGTCCGTTAATTAATCTTTAACTAATTGAAGCGAAGATTCGTGACTTCAATGCCAATAAAGTGCCTGCTGCAAAAAATCTCTATTTTATGGGGAAATTTTTGCTGTAAAGTTTAATAATAACCCAATATTCAACACGAAAAATAAATTACGCAGTACCGTATATATTAAAAATATTCGAGAGAGTTTTGTGTATATTTTTATACATGTTGTCAATGTTTTCAATTATTCAAATTTATTCTTTTGTAGTTTAAGCTTTTAATAGATTTTTGGTAGTTACTGACGTTGATGGATGTTCCGTAACTAATAACATAATCCTAGACTTATCATTTTTATTGATAAAACTTTTTTCTGGGTTTGATTTTAAGTGTCAATAAATTTTATAGTTTTTTCCTCCTCCCGATTTGATACGTAATATAATCTATCCAATTAAACGTATTCAAAAATTAAACTAATGATGTCATGCATCTTCATTAAAACTTTTTTTGCACTGAATCATAATAAGTTTTAACTTTCCCATTAATATGGAAGAAATTATTGAAATAAAAGTTATATTTATGCAAAAAAAATGCTACGAAAAAATACAATTTATGTAGAGAAACAGAATTTTTCTTTTTCGGTGCAGGAAAAAAAATTCTTCGACCTGTAACGTGTATCGATTTAATACAAAATAATAATTTACATTCTTTTTCCGTGTTTCACCTTAGGTTATTTCTTTTTAAAATAATAACAAAACTTCACGTTTTACGATAGTGGTTGCCTGTCTTTGTTCTTCAGTTAATAAGATAACTTTTGGCAAATTGAATAATTTAATTTTTAACATATTCTTCTGAGAATTCAAAAATCGCAAAATTTTCGTGCTAACTGGTAAATAGCGTTTTTTTTTTTTTATAGGCCCTAAGCGAAATTAACTGGACGAACGATTGACTTCATCATATTATACGATCATTATCTGTTAAATTTAATAAAATATGTGAATTTTTTGAGACAAAAATAAATTTGCTCAGAAAACGGAATTTAAAATTTTGCACTTTCTTTGATTAAAAATTTATCTTCATATTTCAAATAAAGATACTAACTATTAAACTATATTATAATTATTGTACAGTATTAACAATTTTGTATGCTTAGAGTTTTTCCTTCGTTTTCAACCAATGAGAACCGAGTATTTACTGAATAGTACTGTAGTGTCAGTGATGGGAGGATTATAGTAAGTTTCTTTTTCTTGGTTTGGTTTATTTTTGATTTATGATGGAGAGTAATTCGAGTTTAGGTTATGGAAAATCAATTCATCACTGAAGAAGAAAGATTATTTACAATGTTCATCTACAATTTTTTTATAATGCACATAATCAAAAAAAATCAATGAAAATAATTCAATAAAATTAATGTATTAATTTAAAATAATATATTACCCTCCATCATAAATTAAAAACAAATCAAACCAAGAAAAATAAACTTATTACTTAATATAGTTCTCACATCATTGACAGTGCTATTCAATAAGTACTCGCTTCTCATTCGTTGAAAACGAAGGAAAACTCACAAAATTTTCAATACTGTATAGTAATTATAATACGAGTACAGTAATATCTTTCTTTGAAATATCAAGATAAATTTTTAATCAAAGAAAATGCAAACTTTAAATTCTGTTTTCTGAGCAAATTTATATTTATTTTCTGCCTTAAAAAATTCGCATATTTTATTAATTTTAACATATAATGATCGTATAATATGATGAAGTCAATCGCTCTTCTAGTTAATTTCGTCTATAAAACACTATTTAGCAAGAAAATTTTTCTGATTTTTGAACTATCAAAAGAATATCTTAAAAATTAAATTATTCGATTAAACTTTTAATATTAAATGAAATAAACATTTGAATAAAAGTAAATCAATCGATTAACAAATTTTAAAAATTAATTATTTTAATGACATTAAAAAGTAGTCTGACCAGAATAGAA
The DNA here is from genome assembly GCA_000484575.1 of Olivierus martensii. Classification (NCBI taxonomy): domain Eukaryota; kingdom Metazoa; phylum Arthropoda; class Arachnida; order Scorpiones; family Buthidae; genus Olivierus; species Olivierus martensii. The sequence continues at coordinate 9,641 of AYEL01071826.1, forward strand.
TGAACGATTAATCTTGAAAATTCAAATGATAGGAGAAGCTGTATTATAAGTTAAAGTGAAGATTAACGGATTTTTGATTCCTCGCTTATGTTTATATGATTACAAAAAATTGTTATATTTTTGAACAAATGATTTTTTTTCCTCCTAAACGGTTTCCATCATAGCCTCGAATTCTACTAATTATCCTCGTTTCAATAGGTAATTAACACCTACTAATTCTACTGTGCATACAGTACTAACTGATCAGCCATTCTATTTTGTTTGGACTTTCTGTTAATTGCTAGTAAATATCGTTAAAATAGGAAGAACTAAGCTATATTTCCGTCTTTATCGTGATTGGTTTAAAAACTATGACATCACATGTGACGATTTTTCTAGGGGAAAACTTTAAGTATACAGATCTATATGCAATTATAATTTATGTTTTCTTTTATTAACTATTAATAAAGTTATAAATGTAGCATTTATAACTTTATTGATTATTATCACGACAAATCATATCGGGTAGAAAAGCATAGAACAAAAGTTTGTTTAAAACAGCGACTTAAGGTACTCATTCACACACAGTTTTCGAAAAGGTCATATCTGAAGTTCATTAAATTAAGATCATTTCTCCTCATTCACACTCCATCACGTTTCACGTTTAATTATTCACATTTAATTTTTATTGGTAGGCCAAAATATTCAGTTTTTTTTTTTTTTATCGTTATTAAAATTCTATATTCAGTCCAGTCTAAGATTCCAGCAATTAACTTCGAGTTAATTGTCGGAATTTTAGACTGTTTGCTCCTAGTTGCTGAAAGGACAGCTTCATATATATATTTTTTTCATGAAGGACAGCAAAATTCAAGATTTTGGCCAGTCAATACCTGATTGTAAGCAGAAAGAAATGCCTTTACTTAACAAACTGTCAGATAAAGACCTCTTTGAAAACTGAGTGAATGAATAGCTTTAAAAACCGAACTGTATGCATTCCAGCGAAGTATGTTTTATTGAAAGCGTAAATATTTCTTTATCTGGCCGCAAGTTATATGCTTTTCCATATTTACATTTTTATATTTATGCAAAAGTAACATTATTCACCTCCCATTACATGGCTGCGAAAGTAACAAAATTAATGATCTGTTTTTATTTGTGATGATCTTTCTTACATAAACAAATCACAAAAATTGAATTTTCTTATAGGCTATTTTAGTATAGGCATATATATATATATACATTATTTTTTTATTATTTCAAACTATCATTAGTTCAGATTTTGTAGATAATAATGAATAATGATACTACCATATCAGGGAAAGTACAAAAATAAAATAATCCGCAACGTTAACCTACTAGAAATGTATTTATTGTTTCATTATAAGTTCTTTAAATTTTTCTATTATAAAATTGGCAAAAATTTTATTTTCCAATCTCGTGATAAATCGCAAGATTATGTAAACGACGTATTTTGTCAATAAAAATAAATTTTTAATATCAAAATAACAAAAATAGCGTTTGACGAAATTTAAGATCGCATGATGTATATTATCAGTTCTTGAACATGTCTTGCGATTTTCTATAAAATTATTGAAAAAGATTTCAAATGTATGTATAATCTTTATAAAATATTAAACTTTTCAATTGATATTTTAAATATTTCGGATATTCCCTCAAAAAATATTTTGAACTGTTTTTTTACTTTCACATATTGCATTGTTGAATGTGAAACATGTTTAGGATCGTTGTCCTGTTGAAAATAATACCTTCTGCCAAGGAGCCTGACAACAGAAGGAATCATTTTCAATTGCAATATATTCTGATATCGTTCAGAATTAAGGATTCCATCAATAATTTCAAGGTCTCCAGGCCCATTTGCACTCATGCAACCCCAAAGTAGCACGCTACCACCACCATGCTTCACAGTTGGCACCAGGCAATCTTCTTTGAACTCTTCATTTTTGAAATGCCAAACAAACTGCCTACCGTCACTATTGAAGAGGTTGATTTTTGTCTCATCAGACCATAAAACTTTATTAAAAAAGGTTTCCGGTTCTTTGATATATTTCTTTGCAAATTCCAAACGTGCTTTTTTATGGCACTGCTTCAGATATGGCTTCTTTCTCGCCACACAACCTCGGAGGTTACACTTGTTTAAGTGCCGTCTAACTGTTCTCGAAGAGACATTGGCCACATTTCCCTCCCTAAGTTCAGCTGCTACTTGCCTCGAAGACTTCTTTCTATCATTTAATACAATCCTTTTCAACAAGCGAGTAGCTCTATCACTCAATAATGATGGGCGACCTGCACGTGTTAAATTTGTTATAGTGCCATGGTGCTTCCATTTCTGAATGATTTTTTGTACTGTTGAAACAGAAATCTGCAATCGGGAACTAATTTTCTTGTATCCATGGTCAGCTTTATGCAGTTTTATGACCTTTTCACGCATATCTTGACTCCATTCCTTCGTTTTTCCCATCTTTACGTTGTTACCTGTGTTATGACGCTATGATGACAATATGTAAATTATTTATGTACGTATGACGTCACACGACATATTGCAGACGTTTTCCATTGAAATTATTTAAAACAAAAATTGAAAGCATTAGTTTATTTTTAAAATTCTTATGGTATCAATACAATTGTCCACAGCAATTTTTATTTTTTCCCTATAACAATTTATGCAATAAATTTTATAAAATTTATCGCTACAGTATAACTCATTACAGAGATTTCAATAAACACGGTTTGAAAACGTTACATTAACCTCAAACACTAATATTGCCAAAATAATAAAAAAATGGGGAGGGTATCAATACTTTTGTCCACCACTGTAGAGTATCCAATAATTAAAAAAATTTCAAACGGTTTAAACGTAGTTGCGAAATTCTTATTTAATTAAATTCTACTTACTCTATTAAGTTTAGAAGTATTTTTTTTTAGAATTAAAGATATCGGAATTAATACTTTTGCATATTCCGAAACTTTTTTAACCCTTTCGACTTAGGTGGTTTCATATGGAAATCACAAATTGAAAAGATTTTGTAATTTTGTCGAAATGGTCTTTTGTGTTTCATATTACAAGTGTAACAGTATTTTCCTAATAAATTATAACTTTTATAAAAATAACTTTCCTGTCCTCAAAGGGTTAAATAAGAAAAACGCACTATATTTTGCACTTTTTGCTATTTTTAAAGAATAAACTTAAAAGGTATTATTATAACTATTACAATATATTTCATAAAAACTAACTCGATAAGGAATGTTTTCAAGATTTCATTTTTATGTGAATTTTCATTCTTATTATATAAAACAAAATTTTAAAAACTCCATTATATATCTGCATTTTATGCAGTTGAAGAATAAATGCATCTTTAAAAAATCGAAATTCATACTTTATTCTGGATTGGTGAGTTTTATTGATTCTTAAATTGTTCTTATATGTTTCTATTCTTCAGTTTTCAAAAAAAAAAAATTTTTTTAACTGCACATTGATTTGTTATAACATTTTATAGGGATGCCTAAATATGTGGTACCTATATGTTTCTATTCTTCAGTTTTCAAAAAAAAAATTTTTTTTAACTGCACATTGATTTGTTATAACATTTTATAGGGATGCCTAAATATGTGGTACATGATTAAAGCAATAGGATAATGAATATCATCAAGTCTTTCTATGGCATGATATGTCATATCAATATCATCTTTGATGGCATACATTCTTGTTAAATTTAAGAAAATTTCCATCTTTTATAAAAATTCATCAATTAGTAAAAAAGATATAAGAATTTGTGAATTTTGCCATTTTTTAAATTATTGAAGTTACAAGATTTTAAAAATGGTGCAATAATATTAACTTTAAAGCTAAAAACATTCCTATTAAATTTCACAAAAATTTATCAATTATTTCAAAAGTTATTAGTATGGCACACAGACGTTAATCTTGATTTTATAAACACTAATTCAAAAATAGGCTAAAGACATGATTTAATAATTTTATTTTAAAATTCACAATGGAATTATTTTAAAATTTAATGTCTCTTGAAATAATGATATTGTATATTCATTTAAAATTATTGTTCAGTTTTACCTATATAATGTTGAAAATCTCAGATTAAACCATTCTCCCTAATTTCAAAAACAAAAACATGTTATTGAAATGACAATAATGAGAGATTTTTCTATTTTATCATGATTGGAAAATATATATTTTTAAATAAAATATACTGTATAGTAAAATGTTTTACTGTAGTACTTACTTAGAAATAAATTATCCAGTTGTAATAAAAACTTATATACTGTATTTATAATAATAGTTGGATTATATTATTAAATCTTGGAATAAATAATAAAATAGAAAATATATATCTGATTATTATCAATCTGATGATCAAACATGATACAGTGTAAATTTACTTAAAACTGTATTCAGTTTCTAGTCTATTTAAATTCAAACAGAAAACTTTAGATTATTTCTTATATGTAAAAAATATAAAAATATATAATACTGTATTTGTTTTCTTAAATAATATGTGGAATCTTTTTTTTACTGTTGTTTGGTTTGGAGCAGGGATAGAGAATCTGTGGCACACTGATAAATATTTTGGGCACACAAAACTTGAGCTGATATGAAATTCAGTTTGACATGCAAGGGGTATTTTAACAAAAATTTATTTTTTGACACATGCCTTTAGAAAGGTTTACCATTCCTGATACAGAGTTTAATTTTAGTAGGTATTTGAAATGCAATAATTCACTAAATTTATAATTCAAATACTTTATTTTAAATTAATAATACTAATAATTTATACATTTCTTTCTAAAATTTATAATTTCAAATCTTATATAATACAGAATTAGTGACAGCAATTCAATTTGCTTTTGATTTCTTCCACTCATAACCTACTCCTGGTGTCAGTGATGAAAGTTTTGGCTTTTCAACACTAAAAATAAAATTTTTAAGATGAAGATTTCGCTTTTTCAAAATAAAAAAGAAAACAAGTTACTTACACAGATTTTTCACCTGAAGGAAGAGTTTTCAAATTTGGAGCTGCTATTTCTAGAGGTGGTCTGCTCTCTCTTCGTGCATCTCTTGTATAATAGTAATTATTAGATATTTTGTGAGATGGTCCTTCTGGTAAATTTGGCATTGGTGGAGATCTATTAATATGTATTATTTAAACATATACTTTTATGTTATTAAAAATAAAAAAAAATTATTTTAAAGTCAAATTTTCATTTTTAAAATATAGAAAATATTTCTGAAGTATAATTTAAAAATTATTGATTGATAGTTAAAAAATTAAATATACTATTTTTATTTCATTATAATTTTTATACAATTTCTAAAATAGGAATGCTTGGTCAAAGATGGCAAATATGTTTGGTCAGCATGCTAAAATATGAAAATAAATAAATAATCAAAATATTTTTAATTATGCATACAGACAAAATGGATTATTATTTTTTAAATTATAAATAAATATCAATACATAAAGTTAAAAAAATTGGATAATCTTCAGTTATAATAAAAACTTTTCCACTTTTAATTCGTGCTGTATTACTCATGATTAAACAATAAGTGGGATGAATATATGTAATTATTCAATTTACTAATATAAATTTCTAACATCGTCTTGTTGTTTACAATCTAACACTTATTCGTTACATCTAGTTGTAAATTTCTGGTTTTGTTTTACCAGTTAAACGTTAATTGTTGTTAGATTGTTTTGAAGTTCATTATATTTAAGTTAGAATTTAGTTAAAGACCTGAGCTAAGGCTGAACTCTGGATTGCAGAGTTGTTAGAACCGTTAGGTTTAGTTGTAATTAATAGTATTGATATTCATTAAAATTCGCGACTTTGCAATGGTTGCTTTGTATTATGCATGTTTTGCTTCAAATCAACTTGTATTTTTATTTTATTTTTCCATTATTATATAACATTACATTACTTCATATATTTGTATGCTAAATCTGCACTATCTACGTAGCTCTTTTACATTATGTTCTATTATAACTATATTTTTGCAATGCATTTTATTTGTATTTTACATATGTTCAGCTGATATGATGTTTTATTGATATGGCAACAGATGGATGTTGCTATCCAGAATTTTAAATTTTGTTCTAAACTAATTTTATACGTAATTCTTTTATAACCAATTAGTTCTTCTGCTGATGAGGATCATTTTTGATCGAAAGTACTACAGAATCTTATATTTTTTTTTAATACTGTATATGAATTGTCTACTGTCTCAGTGCTTGTTTTAAATTTTATTGTATACATTCTATTTATATATTTTAAGATATTATCATCACACATATATATTATTATGAAATAATATCTTAAAATACATATTATAGCCTATAAAAATAATAAAATTATATATAAAGGCTGGTTTACACAAGTGGAAGTTAAACCTGGTGTAAAGCATTAACTTGCACTTGGTGAAAGTCAATCATTAACTTGGTGATTTGCATACTATCATCATACCTCCATTCCTTTTATACTAGCTGGTTGATCATACCATTGCAAATCCTGAGAACTATAGGCCCAATTTCAGAAAAGTGATCTAGATCGCTGCTTTTCTAGTCTAGAACTAGTTTAGGCTGAAGATTTCAGAAAATCTTAGATCTTCAGAACTGCTAGTCTGATTCACACCTTAACTTTTCATAGCCTTTGACACGTTTGTTGCTAATCATGTTAAAATTTTCATTTTTCTTGTCGTAATTTTTGTATCTTATAATCATATCATGTCCAGTAAGAGAAATAATACTACTGATGAAAAACTTTCTTAAATTGTTAGTTTTCTTCCTTAATTTTGTAACTCATTCTGATTATACAATTTGATAAATGATATTTTGGAAATTTTTGGAAAAAACTGAATTTTCTTTTAAATAAACTATAAAATGGTTAATTCTTTTAAAATAAACTAAAATATATCATAATTGTTCATTTTTTTTTGTTTTAATTTCACCAAAATTTAGGAGAAAATCTCAAAAAAACAACACAAACACCTTCAGGTCATTAAGGGGTGTGGCAATTTTATTACTTTATGTAGCCATTTCTTTCTTAGGAAATTATAATCAGGCCTACTTTGCATGTGGGTAAGTGGCATTGAGTCCAGAGCTACAATACAATAGTGGTGGTCCAATTAGAAGAACAGAAAATATATTATAACAGTTTATGTACCAGCTGAGACCATTTTTGTATACTAATAAGTAGGAACTTCCACTTGGAAAATAAGAATTATATTTCAAAACAAGCACTAGTTTAAAGTGGAAAATTAAATAATTTATTGAAGCGCTTTCGACTTTAACAAGTCATCTTCAGCATACAAATTTAAGTATAGAACATTCTGGAACATAAACTTTTTATAGAACATTATATAAATTTAAAAATTTTTAAAAATTTTTTAAATTTAAAACATAGATAATTAGAACATACATTAAAGTAGAACAATTAAATATACACATGCTAAAAGTTATAGTAATGTTTGAACAATTACATGCAACATAATAAACAAAAAGAAAAACAAAATAAATAAATTAAAACAATAAATTACAATAGTGGCTGATTGGCAGCATTAAAAAAACCGTTGTGGCGGGATGTTGATGGGTTGATTGTCATTAATGATGTGGGTTTTCTTTCTATATGTTTCAATAGCCATGGCTTCAGTAGTATTAATATCTTCGGCCTTATCAAATTGTCTAACTATACATGCTTGACTCCATTTGATGTTGACATCGTATTCGTAAAAATGTTTGACAAGCGCAGTAGAGAAGTTAGCTTTTTGTATGTCATTTTGATGTTATTTTAAGCGAGTGGCAAGAGACCTAGTTGTATTACCCACATATACTTCATGCCTATTACAGTTGTTGTTGTAAATAGGTATAATATAAATGCCGGCTGGAACAGAATGTAAGTAGGACAGATTAGGTTGTTGTGAAGTCCCGGGAGATTACCATTACCCGGGACTTCACAACAACCTAACCTGTCCTACTTACATTCTATTCCATACCACACTGTCATACGGCCCTTAAGCAAAGCTTTATTAAAAGATAATAAATCTCTACCGTATGCTCAGCTAAATACTATGTTTCATGCCTTAAAGAACATTAAACCACCATAACCATCTTCTAAACATGCTGGCATTTATATTATCCTTATTCACAACAACGACTGTAATAGGCATGAAGTATATGTGGGTAATACAACTAGGTCTCTTGCCACTTGCTTAAAAGAACATCAAAATGACTGCAAAAAGGTAACTTCTCTATGGCGCTTGTCAAACATTTTTATGAATACAATATCAACATCGAATGGAGTCAAGCACATATAGTTAGACAATTTGATAAGGCCAAAGATATTAATACTGCTGAAGCCATGATTATTGAAACATATAGAAAGAAAACCCATGTCATTAATGACAATCAACCCATAAACATACCGCCACAACGGTTTTTGTAATGCTGCCAATCAGCCACAATTGTAATTTATTGTTTTAATTTATTTATTTTGTTTTTCTTTTTGTTTATTATGTTGCATGTAATTGTTCAAACATTAATATAACTTTTAGAATGTGTATATTTAATTGTTCTACTTTAATGTATATTCTAATTATCTACGTTTTAAATTTTTAAAATTTTTTTTAAATTTTAAAATTTTTTAAATTTATATAATGTTCTATAAAAAGTTTATGTTCCAGAATGTTCTAAATTTGTATGCTGAAGATGACTTGTTAAAGTCGAAAGCGCTTCAATAAATTATTTAATTTTCCACTTTAAACTAGTGCTTGTTTTCAAATATAATTCTTTCTATTTTTGTATATTGTATGTTAGAATTTTTTGATATAAATTAAAAATTTACAAAAATTATAGCTAAACATTATACAAATGAAGTAAGAACAAGTTAATAAATATGAAATATTAATAAAAATGACAATATTTCAATGACTTCATATAATTTTTTATTAATTATATGACAACTTCAATCAACAAATGTTATGTAACTAAGGTTTTTTTTTCAGTAATTTCTAAAAATTTCAGCCAAATTTCTTCATTCATGGCTCATTGTGTTCAGAAGACTTGTCACTATCTAAAAATATTGATTATTTCATTATATAACTAAAACTTCAAATAAAAAAATACATTTTTGTTAATCTCGTAAACATAATGAAAAGTTATGAAAAAATAAAATTTGAAAAAATGCTTACATTGTTAGAAAGAACAAAATCTGCAATAAATACTGAAAATTTCAAAAGATTTTGATGCAAATTAAACAATATTTCATAATTTTTATTTTTTTCGTATATTAATTAGACTTAATTTAAAATCTGCAGCATTCAAGAGGTTAATTAATGAAACATTTTTATGAAAATAACTAATAGCGGATGTACAATTTTTTTAAATTACCTATTTCACACATAAATACAGTAAAAATAAAAAAATGTTTATTATTATAAATATGATTATTATTTTTTCTTATTGTTTAAAAACATTATCATCAATACCACTGAAAAAATAATTTCATATCAGAAAAATATTATGTGAAAATGCATTATTCAAAACTACAAATAATATTTCATTGATTGCGTGACTTGTTAAAATAACACATGGTGAGGCGGGCCACCAACAAATCAATGGTGAGCCACAGTCTGTGCCTCCCTGGTTTAAAAACTATTACATCACATGCAATGATTTTTCTAGGGAAAATCCCTAAGTAAACAGACTTTAGATAGATATAATTGTTAAATTAATGAAAGACCAAATTTATTATATTGTATTTTTAAAATACTTTCATTTTAACAGACTTTTGTCATTAACAAACATTCCTTCTTCCATATTACTCCATTAAACTAAGTTTCTACTGTATTTATAAATTTGTATATATAATTATGATACATATAGCATTATAAAATTAAATACCTACCTTGAGTAGAATCAACTTTCCCTACATATAAAACAGTTCCATATTCACCATTGCAAACTATTCTTGAACCAACAGGAATTGTACACATATTTATTATTTTCTTACTATAAAATTATATTTCAAATTAATTAACTAAAAACAATCAAAATTTAACATATATATTTAATATCAATTCTCATCACTTTAAAATCAAAATAATTTTCACTCAAATTAACATATTAAACCTTTAAACTGCTTGTACTTAAATTCAAATAAAACACTATACAGCAAGCACTTTTTGCAGTGTAGATTAATTTAACTTATAACTAATGTTTACAGCATATAGCCATCAAAAAGTTTGATTATAACATTCTGGTAAAATTGTGTAACCTGATGATGGCTATATGCCAAAAACATCAGTTACAAGCTAATAAATTAATCTATACTGCAAAAAGTGCTTGCTGTATAGTGTTTTATTTACTCAAATTAACATGTAATGTACAAGAAGTTTATTATTTATTATTGTATAATTTCATCCCACTTCTTATTACGAGTAAATAAATTCAGCACAATTTGTCCCGATTAAGCGTTTAAATTATGTATTAGTTTATTAGTTTGGTTTTTGTTCTTTGAGATTTTTCAATTATGCAGCTGTCTCAATTAACCGGTGTCCCAATTAAGCGGAATCCACTGTATATATCCATAATTTTACAGAAGTAAGAAAATTAAATAATAAAACACTTTAGAAATTATCATCAAGAAGGAAATTTTCATGTTTGAACAGTTGTGTTCTTAAACTTTTTGTTTAGATCAAAAAAACATATAAAAGAAAGAGTTTATTATGCATGAAAGATTGTCAAACAAAATATAAATATAGTTAAATTCAAAAACTAGCACAAGACTGCAGAAATTACGGTACTTTTTGTAAAAATAAAGTAATTTCTGCAGTCGTGTGATAGTTTTTGAATTTACTGTTTTACAGTAGTGCAGAAGCAGAATAATGCAAAGATACATAAATATAGTTTTGCTTGACAATAATATTTACATGAAAAATGAATAATTTAAAAAAATATTTGTATAGAAAAATAAAAGCAGAAATAAAATTTATTAAAATGTTTGTATTTATTGAAAGAGATGAAAGACACGCTTTAATTCACTGACAAGATTATGGAATAAATTTTGATAACCAGTATATAAAAAATTGTATCAATCATATAGATTAAAAACTAAATTATCACGACTTGATATCTTTCTTAATCATGATTTATTATTATTGAATAAATAATAAGAGAGTAAA
>AYEL01071829.1:0-11845 GCA_000484575.1 Olivierus martensii
GCCAGGCCTACGCAGGCAGCGGCAGGCTGCTTGGGCCTATAAGTACTAATACTATCCGGCCTGCTTGGGCCTATAAGTACTAACCTATAACCTCTTTTAATAATTTGTACAGTCTTAAATTTTTAGTATGTTTATTTTGGAAATTTGAGAGGTCGACGGGATAATCCCAAAGTACCGATTATATAAATATAAACTAAAAACAAAAGTCGCTAAGTTCAAAAATGAATCGCCCCGCCCATAAATGACTCGCTTTGACAAGAGAGAGAAAATTGATACAGATACACCGATCGTCCACATATATATACACAAACTTATTTCGATAGTAAAAGTGCATAATTGCTAAATAATTCATTTTTATGTTTTGGCTACAAATACTTCAAATCCCCTACGTTTTTTTTTTAACAGATGACGCCACTTTCCATTCAGGGAGAATACTAAGTGGCGGGGCGAAACAAGCCCTTCCTCAGGCTGCCCACCCCTGCGGAGGGGTCAGCCGGATTGTGGAGGACGGGGATCGACGGGCCGGGCCCGGACCCCATGATAAATATTTTCAAGGGGTGGGACCCGAGACTCGAACCCGGGTCCTCCAGAATGGAAAGCCGAAGCGTTCCCACGCGGCCAATCCGGCCGACTATCCGCTACGTTTGGAGCACAACCTCGAAACTTTTTTAATCTTCAAATCTGGCAAGACAGCGTTTACGCGCCAAAATTCATTTGACATTTGAACTGTAACTTTATCCTACGACTTCAAGTAAGCTCTTTTGTTTATAAATTATTAACAATATTAAGAAATAAGTTCCTCAATAGTACAAGAAGAAATATTGGTAATTGTGCAGTATCGCTACTTTTGCCAGATCTACGAGAAGTGATTATCTATCAGGACGATACAGGAACGAAAGGCTACTGTCATGGCGGCGACCCGGCGGTAGACCAGGGTATTTTAATTTAGCCTGTTTTTTTAATTTTTTACTTTGGATTTTTTTTGTGCATTCACCATTATCAGAAGTCAGATTAAGCCCCCCTATGACGTCATTTCCGGTCCAATGACCAAATTTTAGCTCCTACGGCGAAAGTAGCGATTCTGCACAATTACTACATTTTTTTTTTTGTTATAAATAATTACTGTATGTTTCAGAAAAGCTATTATACAAATATTAAAATTTGTTACGTATATTATATAGTTGTCTTAATATTTGGTCTCATTTATTATTATAAGGGGTTTTATCATTAAAAAGATTGATCTTAAAACTGTAATAACAATCTTTTTCATGATAAAATCCCTTAAATAATAAACAACCTAGAACAAGTTCTAGGTTTCAACGTTATGGTTATACTAACATGATGCTTTGCGATTTTGATATAAGATGGCGGAATGTTCAAATCAAGAAGGTCCTTGATATCCTTGAACATCAAATAGCAATGTTGAATTTTTTATTGAGGTATTTAAAGATTACTCTTATTTATATAATACTAACTATAAAGAAGCAGATTAGAATGCAACGTGACAGACGTTTTAGGCGCTAACGAAACATTAGCTTCGTCGGATTATACACAAGCCTTAAAGTGGCAGGGCGAAACAGTCCTTCTACAGACTGCCCACCCCTGCGGAGGGGTCAGCCAGATTTTGGAGGACAGGGACCTATGGTCAGGCTTCCCAAGATAAATATTTTCAAGGGGTTTATCCGAGACTCGAATCCGGGTCCTCAAGAGCTTCCACGCGGCTAATCCGGCCGACTTAATGCCTGCTTATTATATTAACCAGTAATCCTTTATCTTCTGCTTCAACTTAAAGTCTGTAAATATAGCAAATTCCATAAACAATCGTTAATGAAGTTTTCTTTTGTTAAAAATGATCGGCTGGCGTGCAGAAACACTTCGGATTTTCACTTTGGAGGGACCGGGTTCGATTAACGGGAGCCAATCCTGGAAATATTCATGGCATCCGGGCCCAACCGGTCGATTCCCGTCCTCTATAATTCAGCTCACCTTTCCAGAAGTGGGCAGCCTATGCAAGGTTTCACCCCCGTCACTTAATAATCAGAACTGATTGGGTCAACAGATGATGCCACTTTTCAAAGTATTAAAATATCATCATCAACGTATCAGGCGAAGAATTTAGTAGGGAGTTTTCACACAGCTACGATTCGACTCCAACCGTAACTAAACGAGAAAACTGTATCGGTTCGGAAAATTAGCGATAGTCAGGGCCGTGCGGTGCTATGAGGCAGAGAGGCGGCAACGTAAGAGGGCGGCATAAACAGCGAAATCAAAATACAGTTTGAATCATTCAATAATTAAAAATCTTTACGCAACGCTTTTCTATATTGATCTATGTTGATAGTTCTGCTTTGAGCTTACAGTTATTGACAATATTTGATTTTAATGTTAGTTTGTCTCGAGAAGTGGCAAGTGGCTGTGCTGTGTTTAAATCAGTAAATCAAAATAAAACAAAATCTGAACTAGCTAATAGGACCTTAAAATAAAATTAAAGATGCAGGAGCACTTTTGGACTGGACTGGCCCTCTTCCACTGTACAGAGAAAGTAAACGTTAGCAGAGAACCTAACAAGAATGTCTTCAGCTGCACAGAAAAAGTGAGCGTTAACAGAAAACCTTACAGAGAATGGGACATCTGTAAAAACAAGTGTAAATTATAAATTTAAACACCGAGTTTCAGAGGAATGGTAAAAACAAACAAGTTGTGCATGTGGGATAAAATGTTAGGCAAAAAAGGAGCGGAAATAGGACAATAACACAGATACAAAATTTACGTTTTCACACTTAAATACTATAGTTACGTTGATTAAACAGATACTCTCAAGCACTGGGTATAGATTCTTATTTGATAATTCATCTGCTATTAGTGACTAGCCCAGAAAAGACTATTCTGGCTGGAAAAATTTTATAAGAACTTTCAAAATGCACGAAAAGTGCAAATCACAGAAATGCTTTTAGAGCATGGAAAGGATTGGACAGTCGATTAAAACAGAAAAAGATATTGACATTGAATATTAACAAATTATGAATATGGAAATTCAGCATTGGAGAGAAGTTCTAAAAATAATTATGTCAATTATTAGACTATTGGCCTTACAATGCTTAGCTTTTTGTGGAATAACTAAACATCTGTTAACCTAATAACGGAAATTGCTTTCTGAGTTTGATCCAGTTATGGAAGAACTTATTAGTAGTAGTGTTGAACATCGAACATCGATGTTTAGAGGTGGATGTTTTATGAACATCGATGTTCGATGTTTTTTCTATTTATGTAGTAGAATTGACGTTTGGGTTAAGTAATATTACATAATATTTTATAAATGAAATTTTTTATAATTGGTGATGATTTTATTTTTAATTTTTTTAGTTTTGCATTAGGAAAATCGAACAATCCATCTGGCAATATTGATTTAATGCTTATATTTGTCATGTGAGGCACTTTATTGTCGTCATTTAACTAATATTTGAAACGCTTTCGGTTTATTTTTTTATTTCAAAGTAGTTATATCTTTGTAGCTCAGTACGTATCAGTGGCGTAGCTGAAAACTGCGAGGCCCCCGCAAAAGGGTCGATGGGGCCCCCTCTTTTTAATTTATCAATATAATTTATTTCAAATCTATGGTAAACTCTGTAACACTGTATGTCAATGTTTATTTATAAGGATTTCGACGAAAAAAAGCCTAACGCAATTAATTTATTAATAAGGTTAATGCGTGTAACTTTATACAGGTGAAAATAATTTTATTATATATGTTACAGACAGGATAAACCGGAATTCAGGAAATACTAGAATTTCCTAGTTAAAACGAAAATATCCTAACGTTGATCGGGCATTCTAGTATTTCCTAGGCCGAATACGAAATGCCTAATATTTCTTATTCAAAGTCCGGAATTTTTAGTTTTTCCTAGTTAAAACCCGAAGTGGCAAACAATTAAAATAAAAGACTTTTTTCTCATGTATTTCCGCTCAGAATTCTATATTTTCCAGCAGATATTTCTTTCTCTAGAGAATCAGCCAAGGTAAACAAATCACATTAAGGAAGGCTGCAATCTGCGCCAATGGAAATACATAGAGCTAAATCCGCTTTAAATTCACGAATCATTGTATATCTAAATTACGTCTGTGCAAAAAAAAATAACATTTTATGTAATTCTAAATGCCATAAAAGCCTACATTGTAAAAATAAATGGAGGTACCGAGTTGTATTTTTCAACTTTAAAAATTTTCATTTCGTATTTTATGTTGAACTTCGACTAATAAAAATATTAAAATATTTGTCCATAAAAAATAAAAAAATTGCAATTTGAGTTCTTTAAAGTCAACCGTGTAATAATGAATGAGAGTTAGCTCTATTTTCAATTTGTCTTATTTCATTTTCTCAACAGAAAAGAAAACGATTTCATTGTTATTTCCTATCAAGTAATAAAAATATGAATTATGTTCATTATTATAATGTTTTTTATCAATTAAATCAACAATTTTTATATTCACAGTATTACCATAAATACAAAAATAAAAAAAAAAAAATAGGACCTGTTATTTATTTTGCAAAGTAGGCTTTTGTGGCATTTAGAATTACACAAAATGTTATTCTTTTTATACAAACATAATTCAGATACACAATGCTTCGTGCATTTAACACGTATTTAGCCCTATGTACGTACTTCAACTGGCACAGATTGCGGCCTTCCTCAATGAGATTTGTTTATTCTTGTGAATATTCTCTAAAGAAAGAAAATTCTGCTGGCAAATATCGAAAACTGAGCGGGAATACATTAAATACGAAGACTTTTGTTTTAACTGTTGGCCACTTCGGGTTTTGACTAGGAAATCTAGAAATTCTGGACTTTGAATAGGAAATGTTCGGTATTTCGAGTTCGGTTTAGGAAATACTAGAACGTCCGACAAGCGTTAGGACGTTCTCGTTTTGACTGGGAAATTCTAGTCCTTCCTGAATTTGGGTTTGTCCCATAACATATATACAAATTGTAAAACGTTTAAACAGATTTACATTGATTTAAATGAAAGTAATTTTATTTGGACAAATTAAACAACAATTAAATACATCAGAAGATATTTAAGTTTACACGCACGAAATCGTTCCAAACGTTTGGCATTTTTATTTGCAAATTCTTCTATGAGTAGATTGATATTGTTTTTTAGCTGTCGCATTCTATGGATAGCTAAACCTGCTAATTGCACTTGCGTCATTAAACAAATGATTACATTCTAACAAATGATACGCCTAATTTGATTTATTTGTTCTATGTATAAGATTTTAAACTTGTGTCGTATAGATGTATATAGCTTAGTTTGTGATAGTTTGCCACTTTCGAGAGCTCCGCATTAGATGTACTATAGCGTTTTAATCGAATAATCGCTGCATTCGGAGACATAAAAAATGTACCGTATTACTTCGAATTTAAGCCGCACTTTTTATTCGGATTTTTAAGACGTAAAATTTCGGTGCGGCTTAAATTCAAAGCGAATACTTTAACATCTTATTTCTCCCACTCTCCTACGTTCGGGCTTTTGCTTTACGCTCTATGTATGCGCATAGTATTACGATCGTTGATTACAATTTATTCGGTAGCTTATTATGTATATTAGTACCTATTTAAGTAAATAAAAATGTTTCTTATTTTTTAATACTTATTATAAAATCATTTTTATTTTTTCCAATTTTAAAATCCTACTGCGACTTAAATTCGAAGTAATACGGTATGTGAAAACAATACATAAATTGTAAATTAGCGCTAATTAAGTTTCAGAGTTCCAGCTAACGAACGCCAACGTCTACGTTAAATAGATTTAACTGTTCCGCGTTAAAATCGAGGTTATTTGGAATTAATTGTTTGGGCTTTAGAGATATTTTTTCAGGGTGAGTTGGGGCCCCCCGCACCGCCGGGTCTGCTGACCATCAGCTACGCCACTGGTATGTATGCCTCCAAAAATCTTTGTGGCAACATTTTGCTAAAAATATAAGTAATTCTGCAATTTGCATATATTATTCAAAAGAACTGAAAAATAGTGATATCACTAATTTAAGGTGTCATCTTGAAAGCAAATATCAATAACTCCTTGGAGTTCAGAAATACTTGCAAAAGGAAGAAAAATGCTATAAAGACACTGACGAAGCATCATCATCATCATCACAACCCTCTCCCCAGGAAAACAAAGAAAAATATCCGAGACGTTTAGGATCATTGAGGAGTTCAAATCAGGTGAATCAACAGAAAATAAAGTAAATCAAGCTCTTATGTTTATGGTGTGTAAAGACAATGAGCCATTGAGTATTTGGATGGTGAAGGTTTTCAACATTTCATAAAGACAATAACATTTGCGTACAAAATTCCTTCTCGACCAACGATTAAAAGACTAATTTCTGATAAATATATTAATATGGTAGCCATTGTCAAACAACAGCTCAAACAGAAATTTTGCTTATTGACAACTGATTTATGGACAGCATTAGCTTGACATTCCACATTATAGATGAGCAAAATAAACTATGCAACGTAACATTGGACGATTTTATATTGTGAGAGGTGGTATACTAGCGAGTATCTAGCTAATAAACTAAAACAGTTGTTAAAATACTGGGAAATAGATGAAGATTATGTCAATGCACCAAAAAAAAAATCGATGTTTTTGGGACCGATGTTTTCCTATCGATATTCAACACTGATCAGCAATAATATACAAGATGAATTGATAAATTTGATGGGAAATGTAATTTTAAGCAAAACTATCGAAGTAACAAAAATCGCTAAATATTTTTCGATAATCGCCGATTATACCTCAGACATAAGTCAAATTGAACAGCTCTCATTAACAATAAGAGTTGTCGCTTTTAACTCCATTCAAAATAAATATGAAATTGAAGAATTCTTTATTGAATTTTTTGAAGCTAACGATTCAACCGGAAAGAGTTTGACAGAACTTAGTCTGACATACAGTATTTGGAAAAGTTAGGTTTTGAATTAAAGTGGCTTACGGCCGTATTCACCATCTCGAGTTATTGGTAAAGTTAGGGTTATATGAAGAGTTATAGCTAAATTCGTATTCATCAACTTTGTTCCAAGTCAAATGAACTACCACGAGTCAAATGGAACTATCCTAGTTGGTAACTGGGTTGTTTGAGAAGTTCAGGGTTAACCCATGCGCATTTGATTAAAAATGGAGACCGTGTGCTGGAGTCTTGTAGTGAGAACGAAATAATGAAAGAATATTTGGATTTCCTAGACGAAATTGGAAGGACGTGAAAGTCGTATTATAATTCGAAGGAAAAACTGTTTCAAGGAATTAAGAGGATTATGATTTTATATGTCGATATCGCTTACGAAAAGCTATTGTTCATATGCTATTAGCTAATTATGTTATTGCACGTTCTTTTGTAGTTTTTTTAAATTTTTACAGCAGTCCCATAATTGTTTACTATTTCTACGTGACATAACTGGAATGCTATTATATTCGTTAACAATGAAAAAAATTACAAATTATATAAGAAATAGATGCCAGTTTAATATACAGATACTGTATTTTATATCAGAGTATTATATTCGAATAAATGCTTACTAATAATTTTCCAAACTTCTTGTTTTTATTTAATCGACACTGCATTAATTTCTTTGTTTTCTACTAATCTTTATCTTTTTCTACTAATTTTAACAATAATTCTTTTTCAGAGTTAGTGAAATGTTTCCGTATATTTATAACTTGCTCATTTCCCTAATTACTATCATGTGACCATCTCCAAC
Source organism: Olivierus martensii (assembly GCA_000484575.1). Classification (NCBI taxonomy): domain Eukaryota; kingdom Metazoa; phylum Arthropoda; class Arachnida; order Scorpiones; family Buthidae; genus Olivierus; species Olivierus martensii. Next base: position 7,758 of record AYEL01071829.1, read on the forward strand.
CAATTGTAACATCCGATAGAAACGAAATCGTCATTAACTCTCGATATCAGCAGCACAAATAAACTACAGTTGAAAATGTTGGTGAATACGAATATCGAATAACTCGTCAAACCCTGGATTAATTTTTACTTCGGGTTCGTCAACTTGTGAGGAAGTTGACTTTGACCTGTCCCATTTTTATTTTATTATGCACTTTATTATTTATTGTTATTTTTTTATTATCTAACGATGCAGCGTCTTCTACAGAAACAACTTTTTCCTATTGTACAAGAACTTTACACTTTTTTCCTGGTTCTACAGAGCGTTGGGAAGTGGTAAAAATATATGTTTCACGATTAACTGTAAAACCATTGAGTGCTACTAGGTGGTCAAGCAGAATAGATGCGTTAAAACCATTACGATTTCAACTTTGCGAAATCTATGATGCATTATTCCAAATAATAGAAGACGTCAACAGAGATGCAGAAACTAAAGTTAAAGCAAGAGGGTTAGCAAAAAAATTACAAGTTTATATGCGGTGTAATTCTTTGGCATAATATTTTATTGAAATAAATTCAGTCTCGAAGCTATTGCAATCTGTAACTATAAATTTGTCAGATTGTGTAAGGATGTTATCAGAAACCATACAAAAAATGAAAAGTTATAGAAAATCTGGATATGATCAGATGAAAATTGCTGCTAATGAGATTGCAGAGAATCTTGAATGCAGTACAGAATTTCCTGCCGAAATTGAAGTTAGAGCCAGAAGGAAAAAGCGTCAATTTGACTATGAAGAAGCTGTCGATGAACCCTTAACAGAGGAGGATAAATTTAAAATAAACCTTTTCAATTATATTCTGGACATTACCCTTAATTCTCTGAATGAATGATTCACGTTTCTGGAAACCCATAGTAAAAATTTTCAGTTTTTATATAACATTTTAAAACTCAATGATATAGATGACAAAATGCTAGAAAAATATTGTACTAGTCTCCAATCAATATTTTCGGTCGAAAATGAATCAGATATAAATGCAAATCCCACGTGGAATGCCTATCGATATATAGATCGTTAGGAATACATTACTAGGCGAAAAAAAGAAACTTTTATAATTGAATGAAGCAAATAATAATATTTTTTCCATCATTTCTTATATTTAAATTTTGTTGGAATAAAATATAAATATAGTGAAACCCCGATTTTGAAACTTTTCGGGGACCGGCCTGAAAAGTCGAACGAGCTGGGAAAACGCACGAAACCGGAAACTCTGATGACGTCATAATAAAAAAGTTATATAATTAAAACGTAGGAAGAGGGAAAGTTTTACATTGCATGTATAGGAAAATGCTCGGACTTCCGAAAATAGACGTTTAAAGCGGGGGAAAGTTTTACATTGCATGTATAGGAAAATGCTCGGACTTCCGAAAATAGACATTTAAAGCGGGAAAGTCGTATGATACGGGAACGCACGAGCGGGGTTTCACTGTAGTACATAATATGTTTTATTTATTTAAAAATATGCCTCACTATATATTTTTATTCCCTTGATTTTCTTGTTTTTAAGGGGCCCAATATTTTCTTCTGCACCCGGGGCCTCAACCGATCTTAATCTGCCACTGGCTACAAAAATCAACATTGAAGATGTAGAGAATTGTAGTACAACATTGTTGTGTTTATAGTTTATTGTGAAATGGAATTTTTGTGAATTTCTGCCAAATTTCTTCACTGTGTTTGAAATTCTTTTTTAAGTGTCTCGATGTTGGAAAAAATTGTTTTATATGAAACAATTTTTTCCAAACTTACAACATAACTTTACTTTCAATTGAATATGGATAAGCAAAGATGAATTTTGATGAGATCATTGAAAAATTTTTGCAGAAATTAAAGTTTGAAAATAGAGGTTGTGGATCTTCTGTATTTACTTTGAAGAATAGACTGAGTGTTGAGACTGAATTTCTTGCATTTTTTATATAAAATAAAATGAAGTACTGCCTGTTCACTAAATTTTTAATATTTTGTATTTTTATTTCCAATTTGTTTATGACAATATTACTGATCATAAATTGACATTTTACTTAGGGATTACATGAGCCAAATAAACTTAACTAGCAAACTTCTTCTAGCAATTTATTTTTTGAAATTGGCAGTTATTTCAAAAAATCACTAGGGAAATTTGGCTAGTTAGGTTTATTTGGATTGCGTAATCCTCTAACAGTAAGTAAAATGTTGATTTATAATTGGTTATCTGACTTAAGTGTGTCTGCCCGAATTTGCCAAGAGGGCCTGTGGCTATGTTTAGCCCATTCAGGAGCACTGCTATCGGCGTAAGTCTGATAATAGCTAAATTATATACATCCCAAAATCGGAAATCTGCCAGTCTTGGTAGTCTAACTGGTTAAGGCGTCAGGATGGTAACCTGAAGTTCCTGGTTCGACTCCAGACTAAGACATATTTTTAATTTCAAGAAATAATTAATAATTGAACTTTAATTTTTACTAAACAGATGGCGCCTCCTTAGCCTAAATTTAAATAATTATTAATCCAACAGATGGTGGCACCATAGCATAAATTAATTAATTAATTTTTAAATTGACAGTTATTTCAAAAAATAAATTGCTAGGGGAAATTTGGCTAGTTAGGTTTATTTGGACAGTATTACTATTTGAAAAAACTTTTTTAAACAGTTTTCTGTTGTAAAATTATTAATAGAAACTCCAAAGAAAGAATATGCTAAGATGTCAAATACTTTAGGAACACCTCTGATATAAAATGTATATGTATATATATATTTTTATTAAATATATGAATATTAATTAAAATGAAAAAAGCACATTATAATTATTAAAATAATAATTATTTTTTATTTTTTTCATTTTCATAATGTGTTTTCTGAATTAATTATATCAGTAATTTAAAAATTTCTTATTCTACTTTATTCTGTATTACACTTGTTAACTATAACTCCTATAGTTTGCGACTTGACTCTGTTCTATTTAACATAATCATTAATATACATTAGCAGTTTGTATTGTATAAATGACTGTTAATTAAGGCTAGAATATTGAAAATAAGTTATATTAACATCAGATTTTCTTATTTATTTTCTGGCAAATCTAATTATATTCTATTTCTCTTGAAGAAAATTGAATTTAAAACTGCTATCAGATTAAAATCCATCTTTTTTTTTAAGAATTATCATATTACGGATTTCTAGATTGTTAAAATTGTCATATTGTGTTTTTAAAATATTTTCTTAGTGATTTGAATACACAATTAAAATTATTATAAAGCATGATAAGTCTTCATTATATTATTAAATACAGGTTGATAATCAAAAATCCGGCAACTTTGGGACCTAAGGATTGCCGGATTTTCGAAAATTCCGGATTTTTGATGTATATATAGACGCAGTATATATTTAATAGAAAAGGATTACTTGTATACAGTGCTTTAAATAAATAAAATTCAACATTAAATGAAAAGCAAATGAAATTTTAATGTTTAATAATTACATAAAAGACTGTAGTTCTACAAATTAATTCAACTAAATAAAATAGTTCTACAGAATTTTAATTCATTATTGTACCCTTGAAAAAGTTAAAATATTTGATATAATGTAAATAAGCAGAAAAAAGCCAGAAAAAACTCCAAAATGTTAAAAAAAAATTTCTAATGCCAATCATGTCTAAAAAAAGCCATCTGAATATGGAGTACAGGCCCGTCAAAACATAAACGGCACCTCCAGGAAACAATGGCATGCCAATGTGGTAAATTTAAAAATGCACTTCAACATTCATGCCAAAAAACTGATGGAACCTGAATATTGATTGCTGGATTTTTGATTATCAACCTGTATTATAGAATATATTAATTTCTTATGATCTCTTATGTTTCCTTAGATATGGAATTGAAATATCTGGAGGATTGGGTCCAACTGCCGGACAAGTCTGGAGAATTGGATTAATGGGTTATAACTGTAAAACAGAAAATGTCAATTTTGTTTTGAGTGCTTTAAAAGCAACATTAAATCAAAATGAGAATAAATTGTAAATATAATTTAAAAAATATTTACATTATAATTTACAGTACTTAAATTTTACACTATTTC
>AYEL01071831.1:0-50328 GCA_000484575.1 Olivierus martensii
ATATTTTTTTAATTAAGAAATATAATTAATTTTATTTAAAAATAAAAACAAATATGTATCTTTAAATAACAAAGTTATATGGCATTTGTGTACAGAAAAATGAAAACTGATACAAATTTGAATATCTTGTTTTTTTAATTATTATTATTTGTAAGACTACAATTAGGAAAAATATAACTTAAAAAAATCATGAAGCAAAAATATTAATAACCAATGAAATATTTTATATCTAAATTCAATATTAGTTAAAGTTTTGATTTGTAAGTGAATATAATCCTATTTTTAAGAAATCAAAAATAATAAAATTAAATAAATCTAATATAAAGATTGTAATTTATTAAAATCAAAATTGAAAATGTACTTTAGAATTCATAGAGTTGATATAGTGTAATAAACAAGTAAATTATAATAAATTATATAGCTTAAAAGTGTTTTGATGAAAAAATAAAGTGAAATTTTCAGAAATATTATAAAAATAATCTTAATTTTTCAAAACTCCATTAAAATAAATCAAATGTATAGTAATAAATGAAGTAAGAAAACTATTTTGCCAAGTTTTATGAAAGCTTATGTAATAGTTTTTTGTTAACACAGAAATCTATTTAAAAAATTTTCACAAGGTTATTTTTAAAATGATTGTTATGATTTTAATAATATAATGATATTTTAATTGAAAAAATATTTTTAAATCCATTGGTAATTGTAAGTTTAAATGTGCAGAGTGTATTTTATATCTTGTTTTAAAAAAAGGCATTATTAGCAAAATAATTGAAATTTTTTGATATTTAATTGCAGTTTTTCTTTTGTTAATAAAAATATGTTGCAAATATTCAATAAAGTCTTTGCAAATGCAAATGCATTAAATTAGAAATTATTTCTTTTTCAGTGAATTGTAAGAAATGATTTCTACATTATTAGCAATAATTTTATTCTCTAGTAGATTGCTTTATTATATTACTAAAGATATTTATTATGTAAGAAATAATCTTTGTATTAGTTCATTTTTTATCTTTGCCAATAAAATAAGAATCAATAACTTCATCCAAGATGTCTCTTTTGAAGACTAAATATGTTGTACCGAATTACTGAGAAATTAATTAAAACTTTGATTCTCAACATTTTTTTGCATTTCCTTTAATAATAATTTATTATTGGATAATTATCTTAATTTCATACTAAATTTTTTCACATTAGAAGAAAATCTATAATTCTTGATCAATAAGATCACTCTTTTAATCTATTTACATAATATTTAATTATTTTTATTATAATATGATAAATATAAGAAAAATTAAAATATTTTTACCAGTATATGAGAAATTAATTAAAAACTTTGATTCTCAACATTTTTTTGCATTTCCTTTAATAATAATTTATTATTGGATAATTATCTTAATTTCATACTAAATTTTTTCACATTAGAAGAAAATCTATAATTCTTGATCAATAAGATCACTCTTTTAATCTATTAATCTCTCTTTTAATTATTTTTATTATAATATGATAAATATAAGAAAAATTAAAATATTTTTACCAGTTTAATCCCAGCATATGTTATAATTTGCATCCCATAAAGAATTATAAATTAAAATGTTGTGCCAAGAATTTGCTATAAACAGACTCAAAAATTTATTGTAAGATGATATCTTAACATACTTCATTCAATATATCATATGAAAAAAATAGCTAAGATTTGATAAGTCTGGAGTATTTATTTAAGAAATTATAAATAAATAATTATTTCAAGCTACTTCAAAATATTAACTTATATTGAAGCCATATATTTTTCTAAACTTGGCTATACAATACATCTTAACATTGGGGTTAAATTTTTGAAATTCATGATTTTAACACATTGCTGCATAGTTGGAGTTTACTTGGGTCAAATTTAGGTCACTGCAAAAAATATGTAAAACAATAACAGATGAAAAACATTATAAAATGTTTTTCAGTCTGTTTATTGTTTTGCATAAACTAGTCTGGTTACTTTTTGATTGAAGAAAAATTTTTTGTCTTAATTTTAAAAAATCAGGAAAATTTATAATGATAATGGTACAGAAATGAATCTTGTATTATATTTCATAAATTTGTAATTAATTATGAAAAAGCAGATATCTGCAATTATTTTATATTATAATAGAAGTGAAGAATTCCATAATAATTAAAAATTTTAAAATATTTTATTATAATAATTGTAAATTTTTATTATAAAAAAAAACCATTTTAGAAATTTGCATTTTCATCAAATCAAAATTTCTTTATAGCCTAAGGTTATTTTCTGAAAGAAATTCAATGACGAAGAAATTACAAGATCAATATATTGTCTAAGTGAAATAAAAATATTTGAATAAATTATTTATTTTTGAATAACTAACAAGATCTGTAGTATGACTATTAATTACATGGAAAATTATTTCATCAGAACGACTTCATCAGTTCACTGCGATAATGGAAGCCTGATTGCATAAGGTGAATAGGAATTTAAATCAAATATCAGCTCTTTCAAAAGCGACTACGACATGAATTTTTTAGCAGCTTTTTAGCTTTAACTTTTTAAAAATGAATGTTGAGTTTACCAGGAATATACAAGGCTCATGTTATATTCTAACCAGCGATGTTTATATAAACTGGACAGTTGCTCAATGTTAGAAAAATAACGCCATCCGCCCTGTTGCTGGACAAGTACTTTCGCGAACGTACATTCAATGATATAGTAAATTGACTTTGTTTTGATGGCCGTGTTCGAAGTGCCGGTAAAGAATACTTCGTGGACCGGTTTGATCAGTTCACCGAAAGTTCCGACATATTCAGACCTGTTCGAAGTATTTAGACCTCTTCTGTGATCTGCAGAGATCGCTTTGACGAAGACCACGTTTATGTTGTATATCTGTGTCAGCGCTTCTCAAACTTTTCCACTTGGCGACCCCTTTTACCCGAGAAAAATATTTTCGCAATCCTGGATATAGAGATATATAAACTAGGAAAATACGAATTAATATTTGCTAAAATTTCTGCGACCCCAAATTTTGTAACGCGACCCCATATGGGGTCGAGACCCATACTTTGAGAAGCACTGATGTAGACCAACAAAAGTTTTTCTTGGATGGAGCATAATGGCTGAATCATTTATTGATAAAGATGTTAAGTATCTGAGAGATTGTTCAAATATATCATACAAATAATTTTTATTCTCTATTCTTAATGATTGTTTACATGAATAAACAGTCATCCAGAATGGTTCTTTATTCATGTATTTTACTCAATTTTCCAGATGTCCTGACAGTTTGTTTGAAAACTTTAATTGTTCCTACTCTTGTAGTTAATTTAACTATTATATTATATTCCCATTTAACATTACTTATTTCTGAAGGACTTCAGAAATAAGTGATGTTAAATGGGTGTAACACATAGTAACACATTAGCAGTAAAGGGATACTTTACTGCTAGTGTGTTACTATGTGTTACACCCATTTATGTATTAATTGCTACATTTGAACATATAATATGGATCTAAAAACATATCAATATCTGTTCCAATCACAGGATGTTTAAAGGAGCCATGATTTTGTAAATATAATTCCCTCCTAATTGATTTAATTCTGAATATTTACACCATCACAAATGAGAATATATCATAATTCCTACTTCACTCAATTTTTCCAAACACACTTTTATAATTTGTGCCTAGAGATTGGATCGGCCGTATGGTCGCGTGGTAAAGCTATGGCTTATCACCCTAGAGCAGGGGTTCCCAAAGTGCGGCGCTCAAACCCTAGAAATGCGGCCCGCGATGTCAGATCATCCGCGATCTTGAATTCATAGAGATAAAATTTATTTATTTTTTGTAAAAAAGTAAATTATCATTATTATAATTAAAAATTGTTCCGTTAAAAAATACATTGTATAAGTGCTTTCCAAGGATGTTTTCCAAGCCTGCTCAATACTAGTAATGAATGAAGTCGTCCGGCTGGTGGGATAAACCAAGTTAGCAATGTCATAATATTGACGATATAGCAAATTTATTTTGTTTTAGTGATCAGACATAGTCCATATATATTAGTAAATATGATAACCAGATCTAAATAATTAATAGAAAAAATGTATTGTAGTATCCCAATATGCACTATTATTCAACGGTTATCCCACCACTTCAGTGGCTTCATTGAGCGCTAGTATTAAGCAGTCTATACATGTATAAAACATCCTTGATGCATTCAGATATGTTTTCATTATTTGGAAGCACTTATATATGCGAAAAAACTTTCTTATTATTTGGAAGCACTTATATATGCGAAAAAACTTTCTCAATCACGAGTAAGTTCAAAAATTGAGATCAATATTAACTGATGAACTTCTACAAACGGTATTAAGAATACATTTAACCGACTTAAACCAAGGCTCAATGATATTATATATATATTAGTGATGGGTCGTTCATGAGTGATTCGATCAGAATGGTTCAATCACTAAGTGAATCAAATGAATCATGATTCATTTGGTGAAAACAAATCGATCACATAAATTAATATTTGCTAAATGCAGATTAAATGAAAGATTTCATGCATTTTAAAATATTATAATGTTTATTATTATTTAGAAAAAAATTATAAAAAATCATTCTTTTGATATTAGAAGTGAAACTTCCATTAAATTATAACATGCAACAACAGTGTGACATACAGATAGACTAATCCAAAAATTGCATGAGAAACTCAATGAATACAGTTTTAAACAAACTCGTACACTGTACACCGTTGATCAGCATCTATAATTTCCAACAACTTGCATGCTGTATGGGACTGGGACCAACTTGTTAACTGAAACATTAGCTGATATCAAAATTTCCATTGACTTAGTGTTATAAATTCAGGGTTGCATTACTGGATTCTTATATTAGAACAGATATTTGGTAATTACTGTATTGTTCAGTATTGGAATGAAATGGAACAAAAGCATGATTTAATTGTAAAGTGTTACATAATAGATATATATTATATTTTATGAGTAAAGAAAATTATTTTATAATAAAAGACAGCTTAGAATTCATAGGTGTTGTTCCCATGATTAGTTTTTAATACCTTTTTTTAATTATTAACTAATCACTAAACAACTATGCCACTCCAGAAACTCTTAGTTTTCAACACTTCTAAAAGTCTGCTGATTGGTACAAAATGGGATTAATGAGCTTGATGCATGCACAAATTTCCTAATTGAATTGTTGGTCCTCTCATTGGAAATTTAAAGCATTTCCACTGAATCCTTCTAGTCAATGTCCTATCTGTTGTATAGTTAACATATTACTCATAGAGAATATATTATATATTATGATATAAACAGGTAACTCTCATATAACACAATAGATAGGTTCCTAAAAAACACCATGTTGTGTGAAACTGTTATATAAGACTTGACGAATACAAAAAGAGAGTTATGTTCTAAAACCAATTAAAAACAAATAATTTACTTTAATTCCTCATAAGAAACTTAATTTTTATTAAGACTATTAATAACATGAAACATAAATATAACAGAAAGTATACATTGTAAGTAACATTCATTTAATAATTATATTATCTTTACTGTTCAAGTTAAAATGAGAATGTTTTAACGATATCAACTTCACTTTCTGAACTTTTTCTGCATTTAAAGTTTGTGTATTCTTCTGCTCTCTTTACAAAATTTTAATCTAACTTGCTACAAAACAATTATTCCTTAACATATACCCGAAAAAATTTTATGAATAAAGTTTTTTCTATTTCACATTCCTCTATTGAAAACTAAAAATTTTTTATCCAAGAACTGAACCTTGGAACATAAGATACTCAATTGTCGACAGTTAATGCAATTTCAAATCAAAATCGAAAATAGATTGCATATCATCCCTCTCAGAGCAAACTAGCAAAATTGCATTTATGACTAATTTTAATAATTTTTCAATGATTGCATTTTGTGTGTATTGTGTGTCCTTATGTGTATTTACAAAAATTAATGAAAATGTTGTGTTGTTGGAGAGTAAGTGTAATTTTCTAAATGTGTTAAGTAAAACCATGTTTTAGAAACACTGTATTATATGTATGTCTTTCCATACATTTCTAATTGTGTTAGAACAAAACCGTGTTATATTACCTGTTAAATTAATGTTATATGAGGATTTCCATACATTTCTAATTGTGTTAGAACAAAACCGTGTTATATTACCTGTTAAATTAAAATTAAAGTACAGTAGGCGCCCTCTTAACCGGCCACCATGGGATTGAACCCTTGGCCGGATAACGAAATGGCCGGTTAAACCGAATTACATATACAGTATACAATATATGGAATACAATACATATATACATCACAAGATAAGCAGGAAAAAAATCACAGAACACTAATACACACTGAATCACTATATTTTAATTTAATCAAACTCGCTCATTTTTCCAACAAAAATTTTTTCACAAACTGAATTACAGTAACTGAGTAGAAATAACCATGTACACTGCTTGCACAAAGCAATAACAACTTGCACTGCTCAAATAAATAGAGCAATTAATAAATAACTGGAGGGTAGAGACAAACATGTCGTGACAGGCGGTGACTGCCTTATGAGTCATTTTATTAGCTGAATGGCTGGTTAAGAGGGTGCCTTCTGTACCTGTTAAAGTTACCTGTTATTGTCAGATTAATAATAATTGACTTGGAATCAAAATTACAGCCAAACTTCAGTTTGCTGTAACTATGATCCCAAGTTAAATATTGTTGCTCTTGTAATAAGACTCAATCAGTGATTACTGTACTTAGTCACTGTCATGCCTTTTGATTAGTATTCTAATTAAGTTATCCAAATAAATCTCTAATAAGATATACAGACAATCCTTGATTTATGTAGATTAGTACTTATTTACATTAGATTAATTTTAGTTACCATTTTTGCTGCCAACAATTTTTTTTAAATTATGCCTAATTAATATGCAAAAAAAAATTAAAATTGTAAAATCTTGCTTAATTTTTGTCAAAATCTTTTAAATTTTCAGTATTTATTACATTTTTTTTTCTAACAATGTAAGCATTTTTTCAAATTTTATTTTTTTTTGCAACTTTTTATTACATATGAGATCTGCGAAAACATGATTTTTTTTATATGAAATTTTATTCATCCAACAAAATAATTGATATTTTTAGATAGGGACAAGTCCTCTGAACAAAATGAGCCATGAATGAAAAATTTGGCTGAAATTTTCAGAAATTATTTATAAAAAACCATCAGTATGCTGCACTATAACCACTTCTATCAGCATGCTGTCATTTTAGTGTAGTAATGAATGCCATCACAAATGTTCCAACATACAACATAATAATGGATGATATCATGAAACATCAATGTGTGAAGTCACAAAAATGCCAACACATGATGTCATTATGATATCATTGCTACATCCAAAGATTTTAATTTTTTCCAGCATTGTTTACAAATAGAATATTATACTTCACAATTCTATACATACTTCTATATCAGCTTCTGTAAACTATAATAATGTGTTGGCATATGATAGAGATGGCAAATCTATGAAATGCCTGCTCAAAATAGCATACAAGAAAATTTTTTGGGCATGCAAAATTTGGAGTGATATAGTCATTTAAAATTTAGATTGGTAAGCATCTTTAAAAAGATTGCCACTCCTAGTGTATACTATTTATTGGTTCCCATTCTTTTCATCATCAAGAACTTACTATTTTTGTTATAAAAACTTATGATTTTGAAAGATTTTTTATATCCAACCTAAATATTTTTTAACTAATTGTAGTAATTTTTTCTTTTATGAAAACTAATTTTCTTACTGTCAATATTTTATCATCATATATAATAAAAATACAACAATTTGGTGAGACTGTTGGATTCCTAATATGACATTATCTTAGTTTCTTAGGATTCCTTTAATAAATTATCAATATGCCAGACTATCAGATGATAAAAATTATTATTATTATTATTATTGATAATTATTAACATAATTCATAATTATTCACATTATAGGAAATTTAAAATATTGCAAAATATTTCTAATATACTTATATAAATTGTTATATATATCTAATTTATATTAAAAGGTAAAATATCATTGCAACGATTTTAATTTTTTCCAGCATTGTTTACAAATAGAATATTATACTTCACAATTCTATACATACTTCTATATCAGCTTCTGTAAACTATAATAATGTGTTGGCATATGATAGAGATGGCAAATCTATGAAATGCCTGCTCAAAATAGCATACAAGAAAATTTTTTGGGCATGCAAAATTTGGAGTGATATAGTCATTTAAAATTTAGATTGGTAAGCATCTTTAAAAAGATTGCCACTCCTAGTGTATACTATTTATTGGTTCCCATTCTTTTCATCATCAAGAACTTACTATTTTTGTTATAAAAACTTATGATTTTGAAAGATTTTTTATATCCAACCTAAATATTTTTTAACTAATTGTAGTAATTTTTTCTTTTATGAAAACTAGTTTTAATTAATTTTCATAAATATTTTTAAATAATACTTTAAATCTTATTACTCAATGATAAAAAAATTTTAAACAATAAGGTACAATTATTACAAAGATGTTTTATTAATTTATTTTTACGAAAATTAAACATATTTTAATTTATGTAAAGCATATAAATATTGTTATAACTTCAATTTGTTTATTTCATATTTTAAACATATATTTAGACCTAACAGGAAAAACATTTTATTATTATTTAATAATATGTTTTCCTGTTAGAAATTAACAATAATAAAAATAGTGATCCACATAATATTTAAGTAAAACAAGCTGTTAATGTCAATTGTTCATTTATTTTCTCATTATGAAATCAATTTTTTGTCGTCTTGCCTAAAATTAAATTGCATTACATATATAAGGAATGAAAATGATTGTTTTAGCCAAAAATATTCCAGTTAAGTAAACTTTGATTTTACTCTACCTGCTTTAAATGCTTCCTAACACAATTTTGTAATACCAGTTAAATTTGGATTTTAGCAAATTTTGAACTTCATTAGTAAATTATATAAGAATTTATAAGAATCTTTATTTTTATTTTCTTGTTAACTATATTTGTTTTCATTAAAAATATTTTCTTTATCAAATAGGTAAATATCGTGAAAAAATGATGGATTAATAGAGATAAACATCTAATGTCATATCATAAAATGTTAATTTCCTTCTCATCTATTATAATAATAATGTATGAAAAAGAATAAAAAACAAAAACTCATCTAATTTTATTGATATTAATAAGCCATGGAGAAATGTGATATAAAAGATTTTTTACATTATTATATAAAAAAATAAAAATTTTGCTCAAAACAGCAATTTTTTCTTTCAATAAACTAACATGATTTGAATTAACCTTAGTTTTGTGAAAATTGTAAAGTTAATTCAATGTGAGATTTTTAAGGAAATGCAAAAAATTATTTTTTAAATAAAATATTTTAATGGTAATTTATTGAATTAATTTCTTTTAAACAAAATGACAATTGCAAAAGAATTCAATAATCATTTAATTTAATAGAATAAGCTAAATACAACTCAATTAAAATGCTACTATAAATTACAAATATATACAGTCAAACCTCTTTAAGCTGCTATCATCGGTTCGAAGGTCCTCTCTAGTGGTAAAGGAGGGTGGCGGTTTATAGTAACATGTGAGAAAACATGCATAGACTAGAATGGCATTGTTTCATTTAATTAAAGGTGATCAGAAATAAATTGCTGAGTAGCAGAAGTATATTTTCTTTTTATATTCACAAATTAATTTCGTGAACATCTAATGTCGTTTTTGACATTTTTCCGAGTAAGAAACATATTTATATTCACAAATTAAAATCTTTTCGTGAACATCTAATGTCGTCACAAATTAAAATCTTTTCGTGAACATCTAATGTCGTTTTTGTTGACATTTTTCCGATGTTGTGAGTATCATCGAGCAATGATACTCACAACAGTTGATTTATAAAAAAAACAGTTTAAATTGTTCTTCTTCTTCTGCAAAGTCGAGGTTATGGCTTTCCAGTCTTCGCCTATTTTAAACTGTTATTTTGTAAAAATCCATTTAAAGTTTTGGAATAGCTCATTTTGAAAACAGGGATGTGAATAGTCACAGGTGCGAGATTACAGTCTAATAAATGTTAACAGATAAATTACTTAATTGCCATCTTCTCTAGTGTTTCTATTTGTGTTGGTTGATCTTGCCATTCGATTGTTTTGGCAGTTTAAACAACTGATTTGCCTACTAATGAAATGGTTTTGCCTCCAGAAATGAGTGGCAGTTGGCAATTAGTGAGGTGGCGGTTTATAGAGGGAATTTCATTTTTTAACATAAAGGAGGAGATTTGTTATTGGCTTTCATCAGGCAAATAACAAGGGTGGCGGTTTATAGAGGGGCGACTTAAAAAGGTTTGACTGTAGTTTGATTTAGAAAATATTCTTCAGAAATATTTCAAATAAAAAATAATCAAAATTCAAAAAAAAGTTATAATACTTACCTGTAGTAGTTCTGATTACAATTTAAGATTAAGTTGTCAATGCAAACATTGCAGGGAACATATTTTCAGGATATAGCAGGACAAATTCAGATGATGTTACATTACTATCTAGTGAATTAATAAAATTAATATAACAGTAAATCATATTACAAGCATAAATAAATAAATTAGTTATAATTTTTAATCAAAAAGTTGTAACAAAATATAAATTAAAAACATAGATTTATATCATAGATACCACTTATAAATTCTAGAAAATTAGACAAATGATTATGTTAGGATATAATAATACAGTGATACCTCGGTTCACGACTTAAGATAAAGCAATTATTCATAATTATATAGCTAAGCTCAAATACTGTATTGGTTAGGAGTATAACACTCAAAATAACATACATCATAAACATTTTTTTATCCACATAAACAATTTCTATTCAGCAAATATTACAAAAATTAAGTAAAAAGCTTATATTGTTTCTTTAATATTTAATGTGATACAACATACTGTAAACATAGGTTATGTTTTTCTGAAATGTGTTCAAAAAAACATAGCCTATATCTAAACATTGTCTCCTGTTTCAACCATTCTTGTACAAACTATTTTTGCATAATAATTCAATAATAAAACCTTTCTAGACTTATGTTCATAAGACATTTTATTTTTATTTTTGATTAAAATATGAACCTAATTATTCTGCCAAATTTTATCCCTTGAAAACCTTAACAGAAATTTTAATGATTTTGAATTATTTTAAACTAATTTTAGTGCCATCTCATAATTTGAATATTTATTATTTTATTAAATCAATGAGTGGCATCATCTATTAATTAATAATTAAACTAGAATTTTTAATTAATTTATCTGAAGAAAAAATCTGCCTCTGCCTGGGATCAAATCAGGGATCTTTGGACTACTGTTCCAATGTCATATCGCTAGACCACTGAGGCCAACAAGTGGATGTGGATTGATTCTTCAGACAGTTATATTAATTTAGAATTAATTTTTGATTATCAACATTGGACTTTGCTGATAGGTTCATTTGGAATAAATTCCCTTGAGATTTGTATTGATTAAAATATGCCTGTTCATTTATGCCATTGATTAACGGATCATTCTGTATAGAGTAATGGAACATGAAATTTTTATGTGTAAAAATTCACTTTTCCTTAATCTTCATGCTTTCTTTAAGTTATGATTCAGCATTTCTGATTTAGTTAAAATAGATTCCGATATTATCCTTGAACATTCAATGTTTTTTTTCTAATTCATTGTTCTCTCTACTCATCAAAAAAACAAGAGCTAGCAAAATTATTAATAAATATTAATAATAAATAGTTGATTTATATTATTATTTTTAAAGATCTTAAATCAAAATCAGTGTTGCCTGATATTTAGTTCTCTGAGTTTTTACAATCATTTCTTAAAATTATTTAGAATAACTTTTTTATAAATTGATACTATTTTAAATAGGAAATAAAATAAACTTCTAAATATTAGAATTTTACATTCTGATTTTATCATATTATAATAATCCATTTATATGTCATTATGAAAATTAAATATTTTTTAAAAATTTGCACAAAAAGAAAATTTAAATGCAAGAAAATTTATTTAAAATGAAAGGTTTTAAATATAATTAATTTAATATTATTTTCAGGCTAAGTATTTCTTCAATTATCATAAATTGTATAGAATAATTTTTTTAAGATTCAGAAAAATTTGTGCATCCTGTAAAAAACATTCAAATCTTGATATATGAATCTTTGAGATTTTTTGAACTTTGAAATCATAAAACATATCTACCAAAAATTTAAAAAAAGTTTGTGATTAGATATACTGTATATCTTGAGATATAAAATACAGTGGGTGATCGGTTAACGAACATAATCCGTTCCAAGAAAATGTTCGTTATCCCAACCCCCATTTTCCCCATAGGATTCTAACTTCAACTTTTGCACCAATTTTCGTGAACGTAACCCCCGTGAATGTTGAGGCCTTACTGTAAATGCAAAAGGCATATGTATCAATTGCTAGATCAGGAACTATGATCGCAAGATAACTTATTTTTGCACTCTGAGATTATTCCATGTCATATAGCTGTGAAGAATTGATGTGAATATGTTCTACTTAATATAATTCTTTCTTATAGTATCCATAAAAAATAACATATTTATTTAAAGGGTTAAATTACTTTCATACCTTTAGACCTCATTATTAGAATACATGTTATGGAATAGAACTTATTTTACCACTGATATCATTTCATTTAAAAAATGATACCAATAAACCAGAATGAAGATTTCAGGAAATGAGTTAAGCATTGCTCTTTTTTAGATAAATTATCAAAGGAAAAAATAATACTAAATTGTAAAGAGAATGAAATGAAATGTTGCATTATCTGTAAATAAAAAATTTACTTATACAACTTATGTAAATGAGCCAACATATGGATCTTATTAAAAGTTGCTATTTAAACCAATGTTTTCTCTGACTTGGAGAGATGACATTTAAAATTTGAAATATAAAGGAAAGTTTCAACTCTCTTTTTGTAAATTTATTGATTGACTGCTCATTTTATATTGGAAGTGAAAATATTGGATTAAGAAGTTATTCATTAAATTTAATTATTGTTTATATTAATAAATTTATTGCTGATCTTGCTTATTTCGGGGATTAAAACAAGCTATTGTTACTAACTTGCTTTGGTTTTAATTTTCTGAAATAAATCAATTTCTTTATTTAACTTTAATGTTTTTTAAGCTGTTTAAATATAAGTTCATTAATGCATTCATTTTGTATTTCTAATTAGTTTTAATACTTTTATTATTATTTTTCAATCATATTACTTCTGCTTGAATTCTTTTATGATAGCATTAGATTTAAATTTTACAATTAATTCAGTTTCAAAAGACTTGACCAAACTCTGAATTGCAGAGTCATTCCATTTAGTAGTTTTTCACTTTGAAAAGGCAACTTTGCAAGGAATTTACATTGAATTTGTAAGAAAGTAATCTTAATAGAAACACATTACTTTAGGGCACAAAATACTTACAAGGCTCTAATAAATCTTTTATATAAATTTAATATAAATTGATTATTGAAATCAAATGTCTCATAGACAAAAAGTAAAAATTAATTTTTAATCTATAAATAACATTCTGAAAAAAATTACATGGATCAATATATTTTATACATTAAACATTAAATGATGATGATCATTTAGAAATTACAAAAACATTCCATTTCTATAAGAGTCTAGAATATGGTGATTCAATTTAATAGTGAAATGCTATGATTAAAATAAGTAAATAATATTTTATGATAAGATTTTTTTTATTTTTGTTTATTTTACAAACAAATACCTTCTTTATACATTTTAATTTCATACAATTTGTTTGTTCAAAAGAGATATCTATATATACTAATATGCTATGCATTCAACTTTGTACGGCCTCAAAACTTTTCATTGCTCGGCCTAAAAGAGTGGTTCAGGTATAAATCGGTGCAGGATTTTGTGTATTTGTGCCTAATAGGTTTTATTTTTATATTATATCTTTGATTCCCTTATAACTGTTGAAAACAAGCTAATGATGAAGTTTCAAAAATTCCCAATAGATGACAGAGTGTAAATCTTCTTTGCATGATGTCTCATATTTTTTTTGTCAGCTAGGAAGGCAATTATGGTGGAAATTAATACAGAATTTATTTTTTTAAATTTTTACTTTGACTTTTGATATATTTGTAATTATCAAAAATCAAGTATTAATGAAATTTTATGAGTTTCCTAACAGATGGTGACATGTATATGATGTCAATGCTGCATGATACAATTAGACCTCAACAAGCTGTCATCATGAGGAAAAGTTTGAATTTAATTGATTATTTAAACACTGAAAATAATCTTTTATAAAAATGTTTAATGTCATTCTGTAAAAATTCCTTTATAACCAGCACAGCAGTTTGCCAGTGTGCCTATGACAGCTTTGTATAAACTGTATGTCAAACAGTTAAAATGTATAAAATATATTAAAAAATTTGTACAAAATATATAGTTATCAAATATTTGTAATAATTATAATCAAATATTCATGGTTTATTTACATGAAGACATCATTTTATTACCATAATTTGATTTTTTTAAAATAAATCTGAAAAGTGAATATTTTTCATCATTTAGTTCAGTTTTTTACATATTTCTTTTGATGGCATAAGTTTAATTGAGCATCAGCTAGTTAAAAATATTTAAAACAAGCAATAGCTGTACTAAAACATATACAACAACAAACATATTTAATAGAAATAAATTCCCATTTATAAATGAGAAGCTATTTCTATTAAGTAAGTTTAGTGTCTAAAAGTTTATTATAGTAATAAAAAAGTTGAGAAATACTAGTTTTGATAACTATGTTAAAGTGCTATTGAGAACAAGATATCCAATAAGTACACTGGTGTTTAGAGAAAGTGCATTACTCCTTAAAGTTGTAAGTATTGTCCAAATAGTCTAAATATATGGCAATATTTTTTACAGGTTATATCAGATAAGAATGACAGTTGTAAGTATATTAGCTATTACTTTCTGTAATATAAGTATGCTCTGCAAGAGTGACAGTCATTCCTTGACTGTTTTAGGATAGTGAAAAAACAGAGAGATATTAATAGTTTTGCCTTAACTATTAATAAATATCTTTTGTTTATATTGATAATTCTAATTATGATGCTGGTCATTAATGTAATATACTATTGTGAAAAAGAGAAATATGAAATTTTCAGATAATGCACTTTGACTATCGGTGTAAATATTTTCTATATTTATTCAAAATGATTAACATTGTATTTATTTTTTTAGTTTTTTGTTTCCAAAAAATAAGAAAGACTAGAAGAATCAAATATTTTTCTTGTAAACACTTCCTTTTTTTAACATGTAAATACATGAAGAAAATATGCTTAATTTATGTTATCTGATATATATCGCTATTTCTAGGAACACACTTCTAATGTAAACAGAAGTTTAACTTGATAAATATTCCCAATATTAATTTAATGAACTTACTTTAATAAGAGCAGGCATGATATCAGGTAACAATTGCACAATTATATTCTTTGGATATTGGTCCACCAACTAAATATAAAAAAAAAAATTATTAAAAAAATATATGTTATAGCAAATATTAAAAAGATATATCAGTAAAATAAAATGTCTGGCATTCTAATTTACTTAGTTGTATTACAATATATAAAATTTATTTATACAGAAAAATGTACTATAGATTAACAATCTGTTGAAAATTGGTTTATGGTGGCAATCATCCCACGCTGGGTGAACAGTCACACCCTAATGTCCAGATGTTGGACACTCCCTTGGAGATCATTTCAACATGTTTTTCCCTCCTGTCACACCCTCTTGCTAATAATGCCATGAGAACTTTCTCACGTCAGTGTGCATCAGTTCTTCAGAGCTTACAGACGTATATGTTCTATCCTCTATCTTATTCCAAAAGATGGCTAACTCCAACAGGTTATGGGCCCAACACGCTTCCACTGCGCGTAGATATCTCGAAGTCAACAAGATCACGAACCTATTCCCACTCTATTAAAGCTTTCTTCAAATACGAAATCAAACATGTCGGAAGCATCGAAGATCAAAAAGCTGACCAACGAGAACTACAGCACTTGGAAATGCTGATTGAAGCCGTCTGTGTTGCCAATAATACATGGGACTATTTAATGACAAAACTCAAACAATCTATTGTCGATGTAAATAATCACAGAACTGTCCAAGCAGCATTGGAATGGGACAGGTCAAACGCCAAAGCGAAGAGCGATCTGTTACTATCCTTATCCACAGTGGAAGTCAAACACTTAAGAGGTTTGTCCACTGCACTTGAAATGTGGGAAAAACTTAAAGAAGTTCACGAGGAAACTGGCGACACCCAAATTGTGACATTAATCACAGGTCTAATGACTAAATGTCTGACTTCTGAAGACGAACTTGACCAACATCTTGAATTTTATATCGACACATTCAGAGTTTTTGACGAAATAACTATGAAATTAACTACAGAAAAGATTGTAGTTAGTGCATTATTATTAAGCCTGCCAGAAAGTTTCACATCAATCCGTAGTGCCATAAGAACTATGAAAACTATGCCGCTACTCGATGATGTAAAAAAGCAACTAAGGGAGGACCTACGAGGTTGGAGAGCAGCAACACTCGACGACGCCAATGCACTGTTTGTTCAAAACTCATATAGAAATAGTCATTCATCATTTTAAAACCGAAATGGAAGCCAAAAGGCAATTTAAACTGGAAACAATGCAAAAAGAAACCCGAAAAGTAAGTGCGAACATTGTGGTCGAACTGGTCACACGATTGCTGATTGTCGATATCGAAAACAACTCGAAATATCCAAGAAAAAGTTTGAGAAAGCAAGCCACGTCTCAACACATTATGAAGTATTTCATACATGCTTACATATTAAAGAAAATCCAATTCATTGGATCCTTGACAGCGGAGCAACATCACATATTTGTGCGAACAAGAATATGTTTCAATCGTTAGACAGAAGTAAACGTGATGAATTAAAAATGGCAAATTCTGAAACATCGACAATAGAGCAACATCACATATTTGTGCGAACAAGAATATGTTTAAATCGTTAGACAGAAGTAAACGTGATGAATTAAAAATGGCAAATTCTGAAACATCGACAATCAAAGGCATCGGGACTAAAATTCGAGAGAGATGACGGAAGAACAACGATACTGAACGAAACATTGCACGTTCCAGATCTAAGGTCAAACTTAATGTCTGTTGGGAAAATAACAAACAAAGGATATAGTGTCATCTTCCAAAAGGAATCCACAGTTATTTTAAACCAAAATAATGAAGTCGTCGTCACCGCAAACAGGTCAGGAAATCTTTATTATGTTAACATATTGAAAGATAGTGCAAATTTCACTAACTCAGGCAAGAACCCAGACTTAAAAATGTGGCACAAATGCCTCGTCCATTTAAATGAACGAGATTTGAAGGACTTAGCTAAGAAGCAGCTAGTTCTAGGCCTAACAATTAATTCAAATGAAAAATTACCTACATGCGATACCTGCATTAAGGGAAAGCATGCACAAACTCCTTTCCCAAAAGTGAGTAAAACCAGAAGTTCGAAATTGCTAGAATTAGTCCACTCCGACGTCTGCGGACCAATGCGTATTAAATCAATTGGAGGAGCGCAATATTTTGTGACTTTTATCGATGACATGTCACGATGGAGTGAAGTCTACTTCCTAAAACAAAAGGGAGACATTTTTGAAGCATTCAAAAAGTTCAAAGCTGCTGCCGAAACTAAAACCAGTACTAAAATCAAAGTTTTATGGAGCGACAATGGGAAAGAATACTGCAACAAGGAATTCGACCGTTATTTGGAAGAAAATGGAATCCGAAGAAATCTCACAGTTCAGTATACGCCACAACAAAATGGCATAGCAGAAGGCCAAAACCCGAACTTTAGTAGAAATTGCATGGTGCAGCATATTAGGTTCTAACTTGCAACAGTCCTTCTGGGGAGAAGCCGTCAACATAGCAAACCACATACGAAACCAGTGTCCATCACGAAGCCTACAAGGAAAAACTCCGCATGAAATCTGGAATGGAAGAAAGGCAAATGTAAGTCATTTTAGAACTTTCGGAATTAAAGTATACGCATTACGAAAAAATGGCAGAAACGGAAAATTCGAGGCCAAATCAGACGAATGTATTTTCGTCGGATATTGCGACGAGTTCAAAGCCTTTAGACTTTGGGATCCTAAAATTCGAAAGATTATTGAAAGTCATGACGTGAACTTTATTGAAGATGAAATCGAAGGAAAATTCGAAAAATTTGAAGCATCTGAAAAAGAAACTGAGACCTTTGAATTTGAGCCTCGGAAATCGATTTCATTGTCAGATAACAGCAATTTGGATTCGGGGTGCAGATAATAGTATAGATGTCAATACTGATCAAACTACTACTTCCGATGTCGCCTCAGTTTGCAATAATCTGAAATTAAGACAAAGCGGAAGGCTGGCTCTTGAGCGAACGGGAAAACAAGGAAGACCTAGGAAAATTTTTAAAACTTAAAATGTTAGACGAGAATGAAGTTCCTGAAAACACCGAGATAGTAAATCTCGTATGTCATGACAATCCAAAAACTGCCAAAGAGGCTCTTAATGGTTTAAACAGCGACGAATGGTGAAACTCATTACAAAGCAAATATAATGCTCTAATATAAAAAAAAAAACTTGGGAAGTAACCAACCATCCTAAGGACCGTAAAGTCATTGGAAGTCTCTCTTAAAACCAAATACAGAGCAGATGGAATGAACGATAAACGAAAAGCTCGCCTTGTCGCGAAAGGATTCACACAATGTTACGGTATATACTACCAGGAGACCTTCGCAACGGTAGCTAGGGCCAGTTCTATCCAGCTTATCATGGCATTGGTCGCAAAATACAATTTAATAGCCCATCACATGGATGCCATAGCAGCCTATCTAAATGGAGAATTGGACGAAAACATCTATATGGAAAAGCCCGAGATGTTAAATGAGTTATTAGGCGTGGAGGATGATAAAGTCTTATTACTTAAAAAGCCAATCTACGATCTAAAGCAGTGCCTGCCAAACTGTGTGCCGCGAGAGATTCCAGGTATGCCGTGAAAGATTTAAAAATATTTAATACAGTCCATTTCTCACAAGTCAGTCATAAAATTCAGTCCATCTACGAATCTACATGATAATAAAAATCACAAATTAGCAGGATATAAATATGACATTAACAGAAAAAGAAAATTTAACAGACTTGAGAAATGACCATGTGTACAAAGCTTTACATTCTGTTTTAGAATTGTCAGCATTTTGGATTTCGCTGTGGAATCAATATCCTCGATTAGCTACTACAGCCATTAAATCCTTGTTGCCGTTTGGATCGTTGTATCTTTGCGAATTAGGTTTCTTTGCTCTTATGGAAATTAAAAAAACAACAGGAACGATTACTGATGGAAAATGAAGAATTACATATATGTTTATCTAATTTAGAGCCACGTCTTGATATAATTTTCTCAAAATCAATTGCACCCTTCTCATTAATAAAATTATTATTTATATTACCTACTTATGTAATTTTGATAAAACAATATAACTTTACCATCCAGCCATCCGGCTGATCTGTCATTCGGTCAGTCCGCAGTCCCACAGTTTGTTCTGTGAAGTGTTCGTTAACCGAACATAAAAATCTTTCAAAAAAGTGTTCATTATCCAAACTGTTCATTAACCGATCACCCACTGTATACATAAAAAATTATTACAACTTTATTCATTGTTGATTATAATTTTGTTTTAAATTTATATATTTTATTAGAACTTTATTCATTGTTGATTATAATTTTGTTTTAAATTTATATATTTTTAAATCAAAGAAAATTACAATAAATAAAAAAACAGAATTCCACATCTTAGAAATGCTCATAAACATCAATGGTTTTTTCCAAGAAATTTCCATTGCTCTAGATAGATATTTATATCTTCAATTAATTAAAATCATAAGTTCTTATAACTGAAATATGTGGAATTTCTCTATACAATCTGCTGATACTGTAGGAGGAATAATAATAATGATCCTGATTTGATTATTATAATTGATTTTGAAGTAAGCTATTTGTTTCACTGCTGTTGTATTGATTTATGTAATGCAAGATTCATTTTATTCTTTATTTTTGTATTCAATGATTTGTTTTTCATTTTCCTAATTGTTCTGACAGTGTAGTTAATATGCTGTGTAATATACTAATGTGCAGAAATACCTTTAATATTATGGTTTTCAATATTGTGCAGTTTATAATTTGCACTTGAAAATTTAATTAGTGCGGAATAATTCATTATGATATAGTATTTTTATTACTGCCTAACCAGTATAAGAAAATTACCTAGAAATTCTAAAAATCTTATCTTGAAAGTTTATAAATGTACTATTCTACTAACAGACAATGGTTACAGCAATACTACATTTCTTATTTTTGACATTTAATTATTACAGTGGATAATCATTTAATGTTGCCTCATATAGCACCATTCTGCTGTTACATCATCATCAAAAATTAAATTAATTAAAAAATAAATTTTAAGGCAGTGAAATGGCATAAAAGAGAGAAAACAAGGTAATCCATATTTTACGTGAGCATTAACTGAAGTATTGTATATGAACAATATATTAATTAAACTATGCAGACACAAGTTATTTGATTGGATTAATTGGATTCAAACACTTTGGCTTTCCATTCATAAGATCTGGGATCAAATACAGAACTCATCCCTTGGAAAATTTATATTCCAAGTCAATGGGATTTTTGGTTTCAGTTAACATTGTTTTGGTTAAAGTTGTCATTTTCAAGAATCTAATCCTGATATTAAATGAGAACCCACTGTATTGTTATTTTATTATTTAAGCATAAAAATTACTTCTTTATTTTAATAAAAACTCAACTTACAAAGACAATTAATAAATTGTTCAAGTCCCGACCAATGGTCTGATATATAAGAAGCATCCTTTTTATCTGGTTCTTGTATTTTTATATTCATTAAGTTAATTACAATAAAGTGGAGTGTAATTATAAATATTCATAGTGGACAATTCAAAACTTTGGACATTTCTGACTTATGATCACTCAACTTATACATCAGTATTTGAATTGAATCTCATTGTAAGTCAAGGATTATCTGTACTTTTGTGCATATGTGTATGCATTTAAAAATATCTATCAACACAGTTAGTGACCCTAATAGTTCATTCTCATTGCTATAAATTACTCTGTGATTTTGATCTGCTCAATTTTTCTTTATTTTAAAAGGTGCAGTATATTCCATTATAAGATAAGTTGATTCTAATTACTTTTTTCAAGTGGAAAAAATTCTTTTTGAAGAAAACATTTTTCTTATTCAATATATTTTCTGATCAATATGGTTCAATTAATATGGTCATTTTTATAACTTTGTAGTTGCATTGTATAAGTATCCCTATATATGGAAGAAATAATACTTATTTCATATTCCTCATATTTTTTTTTTATTCCTAAATATTTTAAAACATTGGGATTATGCATTTCTGTAGTGATATTCCAAAATTTCAAATGTATTTTAATAGGAAATTAATTTTTTTATGCTTAATAATGTAATAATATATATACACTGTATAGGTATGTATATATATATATATACCTATATATAGTATAAATGTCATATAACATAAAACCCATTATTAAAATTATTAAATAATCTTGCTATATATATACAGCTCTTTAACAGGTATATATAACAAGATTGCAAAGTCTTTAACAGGTATATATAACAAGATTGCAAAGTCGCGGTTTAGAACGAATGTAATACTATCTAATTACACTAAGCCTAACGGTTCTAGCGACTCTGCAATCCAGAGTTCGGCCTGAGCTCAGGTCTTTTACTAAGTTCTAACTTAAACTAATTAGCTACA
Source organism: Olivierus martensii (assembly GCA_000484575.1). NCBI lineage: Eukaryota > Metazoa > Arthropoda > Arachnida > Scorpiones > Buthidae > Olivierus > Olivierus martensii. The sequence continues at coordinate 22,044 of AYEL01071831.1, forward strand.
AACACAATCTAACAATAAATAACAAACTGGCACAAACGAAACCGGAACTTATCACTAGAAGTGACGAATAAGTGTTAGATTGAAAGAAAAAAAAAAACGATGTTAGAACTTACGCTAATAATTAAAGAATTTCTCAAAACAAGTTAGATAATAAAAAATATAAAATTTATTAGACTCAAACACTTACAAAAGTGTTAATAAATGCTTTATTGAAACTCTAATAAAGCAACAAACAAGTGTTAAACAAAACTTGTTTAATCCAATTCAAATATCTCAACAATCAATTATTCACAACGAAAAAGAACCTTAAATACTACTTAACTTCTAATACCTCCACGTCCGATACAAACTTCAAACAATAGTCGATCTCTACAAGAACTCCAAAGTCACTTAACCAATCTTACGTCAATGCAACACCTCTCGTTACCAAACAACACCTCAACAACGTGTCGGTTGCGTCGTCTTTTATACTCTCGAGTGACGAACACCGCCGCACTCGCTCATTTACATACTTATACGTAACAAGTTCAAAGTTATTAGTTTACAGAGTATTTCATTTATGTCATTATCTTTACAATTAATTTATATATCGAACAAAAATACTGATACGGATCATTCTTATTTTCACATATCAGTTCAGTGGCAATTATTATGTAGATAAGACATTATTAACCGGGATAGCTCTTCCGGGTACGGGCGCCGATCCCGTATCACGTGATTGCCAACGACGGAGGCGGAGAACGTGGGAAGTAAGTTAACTTTTAAACTAAAATATAATACGTTAGCATATAGGAAAATAACGATAAATAAATAATAGAGTGCATAATAAAATAAAAATAGGACAGGTCCAAATTAACTTCCTCACAAGATTATTGCTAAAGTGCAGGAGTTTTTAACAAATGGTTATTAAATAATTTTTAATAATGGGAAATAAGATTCAATTCAATTATTGCAATTTATATGGTGCATTCAAATGAAACCCATTTGAAATGTAGGCCTATTATGCGATGAGTTGACTTTTCAGTTTTGGAACACGGATGTTAAAAGTGAAGTTGTTTGTGTGGTGCATGCACAGTGCTTTTAAATTGTGCACTTGCATCATTTTTAAACACATGATGAAATGATGGCTAGTATGATTGAAAATCTATCCAAACAGGATATGCAAGTTATAACTCAATTTTTAGTGGCTGAAGGATATAAGCCAGTGGTGCTAATGAGTGACCTGCATACTGACTGAACAACAAAAGAATATTGAATGGACCCTCAGCTTGCAGCATTTGTTGCACTACTGCAACGAAGGTGAACAATTCCTGCGGCACATGGTGATGTTTCACGATATGTGCAACACATACGGCATCACTTTAACATCTGTGTTCCAAAACAAATGTCAACTCGTTATATAGTGCATTTCGAACGGGTTTCATTTGAATACACCACACAGTAGCATTTCCAATTTTTTTGATTAGATGATTACTGGATAATTTAAATTACTTTGTAAAATTAAATTGAGAATTAGATCATGGAAATCCATAATTGCAGAATGCATTAAAATTATAAATAATTTAAAATATAATATTTATACAAAAAATATGAAATTGTATTTATTCTATATTCATTTACATTATAATATACCATAAATGAAATACATTAAAAATCTGAAGAATTAATTGTCACAATACAAAAGCATTATTAAAATGAATTACAATTCATTTAATAATGCTTTTGTATTGAGTCAGATAGTTTATATAGAATGATATTTATAGGCTTATGCCAGCTTTTAGAAAATTTTATTAAAATTTTAATTATTATTAATTTAAATCTAATTATATGCTGCTGTTGTATAGGATTATTGGAAAAAGAATTTGTTTTTTAATGCTTAATATTTTAGTAATGATATATATAACTGATAATATCTGAATGCATAAATTTTTATGAAGAGCTAATAGTATTATTTTAGTACATATATAACATTCAAAGTTGGATGTATATCTAGATGTGTGACTAATACCTATATATAGAACTGATATTTTTTTTTTATTATGGAAAGGAACATTACTTGTAGTCTTTAATCTATGACAGCGTTTCTCAAACTATGGGTCACGATGCGAAATGCTGGGTCGCAAAAATTAAAATCAAACACTTGAATTTCAGTTTATATGTAATTTCACAAACGTCCAATATTAACATTTGGACGCATATGAATTTTCAGTGTAGTTGGCTGATTGTGTTCATCTGAAGTAAATGATTTATATACTTATATGTTTTATTCCATATTTAATACTTTGCCCAATATTTAACGTATGACAACACATGAATTTTCAGTGTAGTTGGTTGATTGTGTTCATCTTAATAAGTGTATGTAAATGATTTATGTACTAGTATGTTTTATTTCATATTTAATACCCAGGGTCGCGAAAATTCTCGTAATGAAAAATGGAAATTAGTTTCAGTAGAAATAGTGATGAACATTAATTCTGTTATTGTCGTTTATTAACCAAATTTTTGAAAAAGAGACAGAAAAACATTATGGTTAAAACAGTTTATTTAGGCCTTTGTCAGGCACTTGACTTATAATAGGATGTGGGGATGCATTTTGTCACTAACAAGGGGAGGACACAGCTGACCCTCCACCGATTTTGATTCTTACATGCTCTGTTGTTTCAAATTTGTTACCATGGCATCTCAACTGACTTTATTAAGCATTAATTTATCAACATATTTAAAATATTTGTCATGTAATTAACCTAGCATTACCAAGCTTTTTTAACAACTTTTTATAACCTGGTTTGTACACACTACAAAAACCTACCTATCCTATTTCTTTCTACAGCAATCTTCCCATTAGTTTCTTGCCTATCTAAGATTCATTACACTATTTTCTCATCATTACAAATCCTTAAAAAGTAAGGACTTATAACAATTATTTAAAATTATAAGTACAGTTCTAAGCACAATTTGCAGGGCATAGATGATTTAATAATCAATGCAATTCCAAGCTGTATGCCATTTAGATTTGGTTGTCAAATCATAAAAATGATATTTTGTTAACCTATACACAAAAATAATTTTATAGAGATTGTAAGTGTAACTTCATCAACCCAACTATGATTCAGAAATTATAAAGAATTATAGAAATTAATAAATAAATATCAATTTTTTATGGTTGTGTTTTTTGATATGTTTTATTTTGTTAAATAACAACATATCAGTGTGCATGTATATGCATGTACACACATATACTGTATAATAGTTAATCAAGTGTATTGATCATTGTTTCTAGAAACATTACTGTTGCTAGAAATATTTACCTAGATATGTTAGAATAGCTTGCTTTTTTTCGGTTGATGGACTGAGAGAGAAAAAATGTAAGGTGTGTTATTTTCCAATTAGCTTCACATCTTATTACATTCTACACACTTGCTATATTCTGAATGACAGGCTATCAGATTGGTGAATTAAGAGATGAATCAATTGTAAGATCCAAGAAGCCCCAATTTTTCTACTGGATTTTTTCATGATATAATATAGCAAAAAAGTTCATGACTTGGACAATTTGCAAGAGAAAGTTAATGCAGTTTTAGCAACATTCATAATGGATATGATTCACTATACTAGAATAGAAAGAGAATACCCTTCAATATTGAGAGTAATAAATAGTGCTTGTGAAAGTACTAAAGTAATATGACATGATATTATATACAGATTTTTATGCACATTTTTTTGTAATGAAAGATACTTGAATTCTGTTTTGTATGTATAGTATTTCAAATTATTCATATTTAAATAATAATGCATTGCTTCATTTCAATGAAATGAGAGAGAGAGAGAAATTTTGAAGGCTTATCCATATTCCAATATTGACCTCTATCAATTATACACAACAATATTGCTAAAATATTAATATTGAAATCTCAGGATTTTTTCTTGATGACTCGATACTATATATTATTTTATTTTGTAATTGCTGTATATTATTATAATAAATAAAAATAAATATATTTTTAATAAATACTTTTTCATTCCAGTATTGTGAAAAAATACAGTGCATAATAATGCCTACTATTATACAGACATCAAATCTCTTCATGATTGACCGTTGAAAGTGTAATGGTAATTTGGTGATGGCAACAAAGGCACCATATTATTACAGCGAAATATTTCCAAATAAAAGCGCACAGTCATCAAATGACAAACTAGGAAATATTAAAGTAGATGATATATCAAGTCCTGATAAATCACGTGGATTTCATAATCCACTTTTGTCCATCGAACCAGACATCTCAACATCGGAAATATTAGAGAAACCATCAGTATTTCAAAAAAAGAAGAGAAAGAAAAAGAAAGGTATTGGAACATCCATATATCGTAGATCTAATTCTCTTGTTCAGAATGGAGTCCACATGTCACCAAGTGCTTGTTATGCTAAACGAGAATTTGATTCTAATATTTGTACCACACCTATTATGAGTAAGAGTCACGGTGAGCACAGAAGACGTAGTTCTGAACCTAATATCTATGAAGAAATACCTGAAGCTGTACTTGCACATGATTCTGAAGTTTGTTCAGGAAGTATTGGTGGTTTTTCACTAGTACACAGAAGAAATCAGCAAAGTCGTAGCAGGAAATCTGGTTTTCCTGTTTCTGATGATTGTACAACAAATATAGTTTCAGATGAAGTGGCAAAAGTACAGAAACGTCATGCACAAATATTAGAAAATTTAAATTTAGATGTTGAGGCAATGCTAATGCCTGATGATTCTGCTTGTTCAGAAGAATTAGAGGTAAAAGAAATCAATGTTAGTCCAGAAAGAAGAATTGAAACATCAGCTAAAAATACTCAGTCACCAGGAACACCACCATTGTATTTTGCATCTTCAAGATGGCAAAACAATAATCAAAATAAGCCCCAAGTTATTTATCATGGTCGACGTGTCATGAATGAATATATTTTGCAGCAATCAGATTTTGGAGGTACTCCCATTTCATCAAAAGGACAATCACACCAGAATCAGAAAGGTAAGATGTTTGTCGAATATAGAAAGAATTTTGTTTTTGTAATGAATATTTTTTAATTATTATGTAAGTACAATATTTATTTAATTCTAATTTTATACAGAAATTTATAATTTTTGAAATTTTTGATTGAATATATTAATTTGAAAATGCTGCTTTTGGTTCATCATGCTTAAAAAATAATCAGCCTTTATATTATAGATAAATTACTTTCTTTAAAAATAAATATCTTATTAACTAAAAAAGTCTAATTTATATGAATTCTATTATCTTACCATCTCTAACATTCCCAAATTATCAGTGCTGCTTTAGAATATGTTACCAGACTTCAGAACAACAATATATATATTGTAATGATTAATCAGATATTTATTTTTAAAAATAAACAATACACACTGATGATAGAATTTCATTTTGCAGATTTATCAAAAAGCCAATGATTGAAATTTCCCAATATGTTTGCTAATGCTCTTTTATGATTCATAATTAAAATAAGCATTCATAATAGAATAACTAACATTAATGTAAAATTTATAACTTTACATTTATAAATTTTAAATAATCTTATTTATTCTATTATCATGGATTATTAACGTATATAATATATACAAGTTTCCTTCTAATTATGAATTTTTGCATATTTTGATCATTATTTATAATTTACTATAGCAAAATAGTCTTATAGTAATTATATCAAAAATTTGGATCATTTAATACAGGGGTGGGCAACCTTCTTTTGTAGGGTACCGTATAGAAAAATTTATGGTGGGCCATGGGCCAAAACAAAAACAATTAATAATAATAGAATTTATTTAAAACAGAGAAGGTACAGATATGTAAAGTACATAGCATTGGTATTAGATATAATAAAATAATGTGGCCAACAGGCCGGAGTGCCCACCCCTAATTTAATATATTAACACAATTTAGGCAATCCCCAGCTTACATAGATGGATTGTTTACAAAACCTTACATAAATTGAATACATATGTCTAAGCATACATTATAGAGTACTAGTGAGTTCACAAAGACAACATTAAAAATAGTTATATTAAAAAATAAGCACATAAGTCATATAGTAAAATCCCACTTACCATCTTAGAGGAACCAGATTTAATTCAGAGTCCCCACATCTTCAGTTTTTTCTGAAGGGGCTGGGTTTGAACTTGGCTCTTTAACTAAAATTAGCCTACTTAAATATGTGAGGGATTGATTGAATTTCAAAAATTACAGGCTTCTGCCAAAAATCACATACCTCAGACATTTACATATATGACATTATTAATGGGTCCAATCAATAGTATGCTATGCTAGTACTCTGTAACATTTTACATGTAACAAATTTTGGCAATTGATCAATAGAAATTAATGATTCATACTATGATTCATACAACAGCATTAAAAACTTGAATCCTTATGGCAGTAATGCATTTTTATTTTGCATCAGTTCAAAATATTTCAATGTTTTTTTACTAATATGTTAATGGTTTTGTCCTACTCTAATAACATTTATAACTGCTAAACCTTTTTTAACATCTTTCAGTTAAACATCAACTTAGCACTCTTAAGCAGTTTGGGTTAATATCCAAGTTTATTCAATGCTTTTTCGACGTACTAATGCTTTTGGTGCTGTCTCGCACCCTTTTCAGGTACGTACTTTCTACAATTCTTAAATTAACTAACAAATTGTAATATAATATTCTTAGAACAATTAACGTATAAATATTTGTAACAAAATCAAACACATTTAACAAACCATTTAAATACAATTCAAATTCAAAATTGTACTACCATAACAATAATTACCTACAGTACATTTTTAAAAATTACTAATATACAACTAAACTAGTCCTATTTTAAAAATTATTGCTTTTCTTCGTTTTCGTATTATTAACCACTTCCTTCTTCCATCCGTTCCCGTCGTCCACTTGTTTCCTTATGTACTTCCATCGTAAGAGCATATTTCCATGCTAGCAGTATTTCCCATGATGTTTTATCATTAATTAATTTCTGCATTACTTTTCTCTTTTCTATTTCTATAGATTCAGTTATTGTCAGTTGTGTCCGCTCTAATTCTCTTCGATCTTTGCCAGTCTATTCTTAAATCTCTATTATACGCTTCTATTGACAATGATGTACTTAGCCTTCCTTTCATTATATAGAAGCGTATAATAGAGATTTAAGAATAGACTGGCAAAGATCAAAGAGAATTAGAGCGGTCACACCTGGGACACAACCGACAATAGCTGAATCTATAGAAATAGAAAAGAGGAAAATAACACAGAAATTAATTAACGATGAAACATCATGGGAAATACCGCTAACATGGAAATATGCTCTTATGATGGATGTACATAACGAAACAAGCGGACGACAGGAACGGATGGAAGAAGGAAGTGGATAATAATACGAAAACGAAGAAAAGCAATAATTTTTAAAATAGGACTAGTTTAGTTGTATATTAGTAATTTTTAAAAATGTACTGTAGGTAATTATTGTTATGGTAGTACAATTTTGAATTTGAATTGTATTTAAATGGTTTGTTAAATGTGTTCGATTTTGTTACAAATATTTATACGTTAATTGTTCTAAGAATATTATATTACAATTTGTTAGTTAATTTAAGAATTGTAGAAAGTACGTACCTGAAAAGGGTGCGAGACAGCACCGAAAGCGTTAGTACGTCGAAAAAGCATTGAATAAACTTGGATATTAACCCAAATTGCTTAAGAGCGGTTTTGTCCATCATATTTTTTTGAAAAAATTTGATTATAAATCAAATTTATGTAATTATAAATAAATTTTTGGTAATAGACAATAAGTAAATACAATGGTTGAGTAAATTAATAATCCCATCAAAAACATTTAATAATAAAATCATTCTTAATAAATATTAAGAATCTAAATACTTTATTTGGCTAAATTTGTAATCTAAAACTGCATCTGTTTGTTATAATTTAGGTGTGGCTACTTGGTTGACAATTAAAGAAAATAAAACAAAAACATCAACCAAATTACCTGCATTTAATTTGTAGCAAATTTCCTAAATTCTTAGTATTTCGCTTGACTTATTTTTTTTTTATATATTAGTTGTTTTTAATGGGATAGCATTTATTTTTTAGATAAAAACCATTATTCTGAAACAGAATTCCATCAACAATATGTTAATACATCATTAAATATCCTCTTTATTTTTAATTTGATTGAATCAAAATTTTTAGGAAAAAGTTATAAAAATAATAAATATACCGTATCAAATTTAGTCAAAATTGGTTGAAGAGTTCATGGTGAAAAGACTTACTACTTTTTTCATTTTGGCCCTATTGGACTATATTTTTCAGAAAGCCTTAATTAACATAAGTATCATTTACATTCTAGATTTATTCAAAATTAGTTGAATGATGTAAAAATATAAACTTTCTAGAGAAAAAAATCACCTATATTTTTTTATTTTGCCCCAGTTGGGCCAAAATTAAAAAATATTAAATGTAAATGATACTTAAGTTAATTAAGGCTTTCTGAAAAATATAGTCCAATAGGGCCAAAATGAAAAAAACTAGCAAGTCTTTTCACCGTGAACTCTTCGTCATAACATTTAACCAATTTTGATCAAATTTGATATATTATATGTATGTTTATTATTTTACTTTTTCCTAAAAATTTTGATTCAATCAAATTTAATTCATATTTTAATTGATCTAGGATATGCCTATATTCCAAGTGATTAGTTTGATCAAAAATATTAACCTTTCATTGCCAACTATTTTCTTTTTTAATTATACCTAATTAATATGCAAAAAAAAATAAATAAAATTCATGCTTAATTTTTGTTGAAATCTTTTGAAATTTTCAGTATTTATTGCATTTTTTTGTTCTCGTTTAAACAATGTAAGCATTTTTTCAAATTTTATTTTTTTCACAACTTTTTGTTACATATATGAGATTGGCAAAAACATGATTTTTTTTTTTTTTTTTTTATGAATCATATGAGATTGGCAAAAACATGATTTTTTTTTTTTTTTTTTATACGAAAGTTTATCCATCCAACAAAATAGTTGATATTTTTAGATAGTAACAAGTCCTCTGAAAAAATGAACCATGAATAAAAAATTCAGTTGAAAAAGAAATTATTTATAAAAAAAGCCGTGAGTTACATAACCTCTATTGAATGAAGTTGCATTATATAATTATTAAAAAAATTATGTGAATTCATTGAAATATTGTCAGTTTTACTAATATTTCATATTTATTAACCTGTTTTTACTTCATTTACACAGTTTTTAGCAGTATTTTTTTATAAATTTTTTTATTTACATCAAAAAATACTAACATATATTAAAATAATCTCATCTCGTACATAAACAACCATAATACATTTTCTATTCCTCTAATTGGACCACAGGTATTTACATCAAAAAATACTAACATATATAAAAATAGTCTCATCTCGTACATAAACAACCATAATACATTTTCTATTCCTCTAATTGGACCACAGGTAGTTTATTGTTGCTCAGCACTCAAATTGCCTCACACCCATATCAAAAGTATGATTGGCTGCAATTTCATGGAAAGTGAGTGGCTGCTGTAAAGCAATAAATGTGCCACACCCCTTTAAATGGCTTAAAGCTGTTTACGTTTTGTATTTTTTCATATCAAAAGTATGATTGGCTGCAATTTCATAGAAAGTGAGAGGCTGCTGTAAAAGCAATAAATGTGCCACACCCCTTTAAATGGCTTAAAGCTGTTTACGTTTTATATTTCATGATTTTCTCCTAAATTTCAATGAAATGAAACAAAAACTGAATGATTAAGATATATTTTAGTTTATTTTAACAAAATTAATCAATATTTTTCTATTTACATATTTTTTAATTAATTAATTAATTTAATTTATTTATAATCAAGTTAAAATTGGACACAGAAAGCCAATGGATTCCAAATACTATAATAAATGAATTATATGGCAAAATGATACTTCTGCATTGTTTGTTGTAAACTTATTATCCATAAAGTTTATAAATTTGCTTAAACTAATTTAAAATTTATTTGTTACTTGCTAAGATACCCAATATCTTGATGGTATAAAAGTTGTCACACAAACCATATTATGTACTTGAAATTCCCAAACAACGCTAGATACCCTCAGTAGTTTTTCAATAAATTTTAAAGGAATAAATTAAATCCAAATTAATGTTTTTCTAAAAAATAAACACCACAGCACTTAAACTTGGTTCCAAGAACACTTGTTATTTGGAAACATTTTTGCTGAGGTACTTGCCCTCTTCAGCCACACCAACTGACCAAAATGCCCTAGACTTATGAGACATATAAACTATTACATCTACAAAGTAATGATGAATACATGCTAGTCCTCCTTCCCAGCACCTATTATTCTATCATCATTCCCATTTAAATGCTTGTCTCTCTCCTAACATGTGTAATCATTCCATATTGTAAACAAAAACATGCAGAAGGATAAAATAACAACATAAAATATATATATAAAAAATCCTAAATAATTCAGTAATCATATTAAAATTAAATTTAAATGTATTACAACATATTAAAGGAAAAAAACTTGACTCGTGTGTAATCATTCCATATTGTAAACAAAAACAGGCAGAAGGATAAAATAACAACGTAAAATATATATAAAAAATCCTAAATAATTCAGCAATCATATTAAAATTAAATTTAAATGTATTACAACATATTAAAGGAAAAAACTTGACTGACTTTTTTCCTAATATGTTATAATATATTTAAATTTATTTCAATGTGATTGCTGAATTATTTAGAAGGATTTTTATATATTTTGTTACTTTTTTCTCCTTCCTGTTTTTTGTTTATAACTTGGAATGATTACATATGTTAGAAGAATGACAAGCATTTAAACAGGAATCCTGATAGAATAACAAATGCTGGAGGAAGGACCCAGTATGTTTATTATTACTTTGAAGATGTAATAATTTAAATGTCTTCTAGATCTGTACATTTTGGTCAGCTTGTTGGCTGAAGAGGGCAAGTGTTTCACCGAAAATGTTTCCAAATAATGAGTGTTCCTACTTAAGTGCTGATTTGTTTATTATTTTAAAGGAATCAATAGTTTCTTAATAGTTTTAATATTTTAAACAAAAAATGATTGATTTTAAAGACATTTTATTCAGTTTCATATAAATATACTAAAATAATTTCACAAAAGAGCTGAAAATAAAAATCAGTAGACTATTTTCTATATAATCTGGATGGACTAAGGCCTAATCCACACTATCAAGCTGCTCATGGTTTTATCTCACTCTGGTTAAATATTTTTGCATTGTTTATAACAAATCTGTTTACACTAGGGGTAACAATCAAGTATCCCATAGAGTAAAAACATCCTTGTTGAGAAGGATAGCCGTAATTGCAAACTCTTCGGATGAAAAATTCAATGCCATTTTTTACAGTGACTATGTCCAACTTGGAGACTGATTTCAGACTTACTGGTGAGTGAATATGTGAACATGTTGTAAAATGACCAAACTGAAAGTGGAGTGCAATCAAACCATGACTGCCTTGATAATGTTGATCAGGCCTAATAGTTACCAAAATTAGAAAAACCTCTGCAACAAATTTTGTAATGGTTGATGCTAATAAGAGATTTTAGAGAGTGAATATGTGAACAAGTTGTAAAATGACCAAACTGAAAGTGGAGTGCGATCGAACCATGATTGCCTTGATAATGTTGATCAGGCCTAATAGTTAGCAAAATTAGAAAAACCTCTGCAACAAATTTTGTAATGGTTGATGCTAATAAGAGATTTTAAGTTCAATTCCCATTGAGCCTTGATTTGATGATTTTATTTTGGGTATGTATTTATTAATATCAGTGAATTAACATCAGTCAACTGTATAAGTTCTTACTACTGAACCATACAATACTGTATATATATTTGGCTATGGATAAATTTCAAGTTTCAAATTTCTGTCTTATGATCAAATTTTAGGAACATAAAATTATTTTTTAATTATTTTCATAATTAAAAGATAGCTTGTATTAGTTTAAAAATTATCTTCATTTTAAGTAAATAATTATCTGTACTAGGAGTGCCAATTATTGCTCAGTTGTTTCTCTATAAAATTATTTTTGTGTATAGGTTAACAAAATATCATTTTTATGATTTGACAACCAAATCTAAATGGCATACAGCTTGGAATTGCATTGATTATTAAATCATCTATGCCCTGCAAATTGTGCTTAGAACTGTACTTATAATTTTAAATAATTGTTATAAGTCCTTACTTTTTAAGGATTTGTAATGATGAGAAAATAGTGTAATGAATCTTAGATAGGCAAGAAACTAATGGGAAGATTGCTGTAGAAAGAAATAGGATAGGTAGGTTTTGTCGTGTGTACAAACCAGGTTATAAAAAGTTGTTAAAACGCTTGGTAATTCTAGGTTAATTACATGGCAAATATTTTAAATATGTTGATAAATTAATGCTTACTAAAGTCAGTTGAGATGACATGGTAACAAATTTGAAACAACAGAGCATGTAAGAACGTTCCATCATTTGATAGAAAATCTATATTGATGCTTGTGGACATAACTGAAAAGAGCTGAGAAAGCCAAAATTGTTCTTAAAAGAAGTGAATAGAACTGTGATAATTAATGAAACATTAAATGTCCTGCTTATCTTGATTTTGATTAATTTATTCAAAAAAATTGCTGTAAAAATTTTTAGTTTCTAATCAATATAATAGGATATAAAATGTCAGGAAAACTAATAATATGATGATTAAATTATGGAATATAAATAAATCAAATTTTTCTGTTAGTGGTCACTTTTTGTAAGTAAATTCAGTTTATATCATCTGAAAAAGGATTAAAAATCAGGAACATTGCTAAAATTATATATAATTATAAACTATCAAGTTCTGCTGCATCTAAGAAATACAAGGAATCCACAAAGCACTTTAAGCAGGAAAAAAAAAAAAAAAAAATTTATTATTAGATATTTAGTACCTATACTAATAATAACTTCCGGTAATGTTTTCGGCCTTCTATGGCCCTCATCAGCTGCTTCTTACAAATGAGATGCTGCTTAAAGTGCTTGTGGATTTGAAATTAAACATATTTATTTGTTCAATAAATCTCTAAGAATTCTATCATAAATGCTTGAATTGATTTAAATTTTTTGAAAGAAAAAGAAAGGAAGTTCATATAAAATTTAACAATATTAATTAAACCTTTGCATCAAGCAATATTTGGATTACAAATATTACATTAATAAAAAATATATTTTTGAATACATTAAAATTAAAAAAATAGCATTTTATTTAAAAATATGTTATAAATAAAATATTTTAATAAAAATCTATATCTATACTTTTACTTTTTACTTAACCAATACATTAACAATTGTTGAGTTTGTAATAATTTATGATCAGTTAATTAGTATTAAAATTACAAATTTATATTTTTTTGTAACTTTATTTTATTCACATCATTTTTGATGTGAATAAAATAAAGTTACTATGAATTGCATTTATATTCAAATATAAAAATATAAATATTGATTCATTTAGATTTAATAATGCAGTACTTAAATTCTTTTTTTAAAATTGTTATTGAATATTGTAATCAAATATGTGTCATCAACAACCTTGAAACACCTACTACTATCACATATAAGTAGGAAAGGCAGCTTCAACACTATTTTTATAGATTTGTAAGACAAGTAGTATGATACTTTTCTTAGAAGGACTGCATTTGTTTTTCATACAATATATGGTAATATATTAAATTTTCAAATATTAAGACGAGATTTTAAATTTTAAGTAAGAATTACATAATTTGTGTACACTAAAAGTAAGTTTAAATTACTAAATTTTATTATGATAGTAATATTTTATTTTTTATAATAATAATAATTAAGCATATAAATGGAAGTACTGTATTGCATGAATATGTTTTTAGAATAATTTATCTTAAAACAGCATTTTTTTTAATTCTTAAAATAGTTATTAAATAAAAACAATAATTTGTTAATTTTCATGTTAAGAAATATGAGAGATTTTATAATATAAAATATCACAAGATTATATACTGAAAAGAATGTCAAGGCTAATATAGTACAAATGTTATATTTTTTTAAACACCTTTAACAAAAATTAAGGTGAGGAAAATATATATTAATATTTAGAAACTATATGTAATATTAGTAAATGCTCAAATTGAACAATATCCCAAATACTATAAAAAAGGTAAAACATTTTATTAAGTATTATCAATAAGTTTGTGGACAAATTTTTTTATTAATTAAATTTTATATAAAAGTTTTGATTGAAAATGATTATTTTTTAATATGAATGTATATTATACACTATGAATACAATCACCCACACAATGTGTGCGATTGTTGAATTTTCGAGTTTATTACCAAATTGTAATTTTAAGTATAACAATAACCTCAAATTACTGTCTATTTCTGAGTAGTGGAATTGCATATCACTGTTTTTCAAAGTGGAATATAATTATTTTATTAACTGGTAGTTATTTTTTATGTTTGCCTTATCATAATTCTGAGCAATAATAGAATATTCATTTAATAATTGTGATTAAAAGAATTTTAAAATATTAAAGTGGCATCTTGTAAGGATCAACACAGCACATTTAGTAGTAGGATACATAAACACACTTTAATTTCTTATTAATAAGAAATTAAAGTGTGTTTATGTATCCTATTGCTAAATGTGCTGTGTTGATCCTTACAAGATGTAACTTGGAGAATAAGCAATTCTTTAGAAGTTTAGACTTACACTATTAAAGTGGCTTTTAAAAAACTAAATCTGTAACAATTTGCTAATTTGATTTTATATAGCACAATTTTAAGTACTATCATCATTGTTTGTTTGTAAAAATAAACAAATTGAAATTTTCTTTGTTTCATTTGTTAAAATATATTTTTTAGAATTTAGAATGAATTCGAACTTACTATATTTTCAAAATTATAATGTGCTGAGAATTATACAACAGTAACAAATTACATACAATTTTAGAATATATCTCTGGCTAATACTAATACAGTACAGCATTTTTATAAGATTAATATTTTTAACAAGATTGTTTTTAGAAATCCACAGTAATGTTTAGTTGTGATGTATCAGCAGTATGCATTAAAATACATTAACAATACAGTAATACAGTATAAAAGTAATGATATAGCCAAAGCCAATTAATTATTATTCGTTACTGATATTTTTAAAAATTCAGCTACGTTAAACAGATTCTAGAATTATATAGTATGTTACTTATACGACAGTTTTATTCAAAATTATTCAGTAGAACATAAAAAAAAAGTTTATCTATACGATTTTTTAGGCATTTTCCCGAATAAATTAGTTTATAATATTCTGTAACATCGCTCATTTAATAGTCAACAGTTATACTTCTGAGATTTTCCAATAATAATTTGTGAACTGTTTGGTAGATTTTTAAAAAAAATTAAATTCGATATAGTAATCATTGCATTGAAAATTAATGATTATATACTAAAATTTTATCCCACATCTTTAATTATTCCAGAACAGCGATTAGTTTTCTCTATACTTTTAAGCCGGATTTACACGATATGAATGAATCATCCAAAGTGATCGTCTAAGTTGAAGAATAAACAAAGTAAGGCGAGTTTCTACTTTTGTTAGCTTTGGACGTATCATCAAAATTGAACAGTCTAGACTACAAGACATTTCAATCTCAGTGAATTTGATTCACGTGGTTATTTTTGTTGAATTCAAGTTAAGTTTATTTTAAGTTGTTGCAATGGTTTTTAAGTGTAAAGCACCGCATTCTATTTTGGATTTACTAAAGGATGGCAAATGTCTGGAATTTTAAAATAGTGGAATTTAAAAATAAACTATCGACAGAAAATAATATGAGAGAAATCATGACGATAAAGAATGTTAAATTGAAAATAAAAACAAAATCGCACTGGCTATTTGTAGATACAGTAGTCTTAGTTGCTCTCTCTGAATAGACGATGCAAATTATTGTTACTCTTCAATTTTTATCAGAAATTATATCAACTGAACGGTATAAAGCTTTAAGTATTCCAAGGCAATCACCTGTTGGGAGCTATCTCTCATCTCTGTACTATTTTCACTTTTAACATAGCAGAAAGCTAAATCAAAAATTGCAAATTGAACCGAGATATCTGACAATTCCGTGATTTTTTTTTTTATTTTTAAGCAACTCTATAAATTATAACATTCGTAGTTGAATTTTTTGAATATTTCTTAGCTTCTATATCACTTTCGTTTAATAAACTTACTGAAGCTCCCATTTCATTAAATGATAACATCCATGGCTATTTTTAAGAAAAACGGAGGAAAAAAATGTTGGATAAACCAGTGCCGCTTATTTCTTTAGAGAAGATTCATTCATTCTGTGCTTGTGCTAGAGTGTGAATTAAGGGTCTATTAAAGATTCACCTTAAAAAATTATCCTGAAATTACACTCGACTACCAATGTATATACAATGTGTACATTGGTAGTCTTCGTTTTCAGTTATATATAAGTCTGTCATTTTTATGAATGAGAACTTTTACTAAAATCATAGTTGAAAATATGACTGAAAGTTGTATTAAATTTAATTGCAAAGAAACGACAGAATTAAAAAAAATTCGATTGTTGAGCCAAATTTTAATTATTAATCTATTCGTGTAAATACGAACTAGTTCTGTATATAGAGTTTAGAGTGTTTATAGAGTCTATAGCTTCAGAAATTGAAAAAATCATCATATCGAGAAGTGAGTCGTATTGTAAAGAGATGATGATAATAGCGAGTTTGATTCATTAATTTTGTAAAAAAAATCATTTTTAATATTTATTCAGACACTTTGTATCACAAACTACTGTTAATCTTTGCGTCCATTCAAATGGATGTACGATATCTATTCATTCATGAAAACTACATTATTGCCATCGCCAATAACTTATGTTCAGTTTGTCACTGTGAATCTTGTATCATAATAAGACCATCACACTTTCAACACCTATTGAGAGTTAAATAAGTAATAATTATAATTAGCTGCTTTCATACCAAACCTTTTCCATTATTTAAAGTGAAACAAATATCGAACTCTAACTTGAATATATCTTCAAGAACTGAAGTGTCCCCATAAAACTTTTGTTTTTTTTTCCAAAAACGAAACGAATATGTTAATACAATGTTTTAAAAAATGGATTTATTCCTTCAAATTTCCATATTCCATTTCGAAACATCCTGTATAAAATGGAAACTGATATTTAGTTTAGTCGCCAATAACGTAATAAACTTACACTAAAACAAAAAAAAATCATGCAACCGGGAATTCCACACCAAAGGGGTAGGAAAGGGGATACGAAGCTAAATTTCCTGATTAGCTTTTGGAAACTTAAAAATCATTATTTCTCGATTATTTAAGTGTTTTATGTGAAGAAAAAATATATATCTACATATTAGTTGAAGAAATAGTTTTCATATTTGATAGATTTTTAATGCTGATTTTCATGAAAAGAAAATTAATATATGGATTTTAGGGGATGCAGATGGTTTTTTTCAAATTTAAAATGATGAATTCAATATGGCAGCCAAAAATTCAATAGATAATATAATTTATTTCGATTTTGTTCTGTTGTCGGCCGAGATTTTCCTTCTGAAAACATTTATAGCTTTTCACTCAGGGTATCTGGGATCGAATCTGAGTCCTATCCGTTGGAAAATATTTAATATTTCAAGGCTACCGATTGCTATTCTCAACAGTCAAATTTACCATCCTTTGATGTGAGCGGCTTATGGCAGAGTCTCAGTTCTCTCACTTAGTAATCACTAGTTTGAGAAATAATGTCATTTGTTGACAAAAATGATACAATGGTCAATCTGCTGTAAGTATTCACGTTATCTATCCCCATCGTAGACAGGCTAGATAATGCCGACATAGCATTATCTAACCTTCTATTCTACAGCTTCAAGCATTTAAAAATGGCAGGCAAATTTCTTGAATATTCTCTTAATATATTCTAAATTATTCATTAGATTTTTATGAAATTTAGGAAGACTATTTTACTACTGAAATGAACTCGATGACGTATCAGTTAAATTTTTAACTGCAATATTTAAGAATGACAGAATTTCAACTTTTGAGATTTTTTTAATATATCTTGAACTAATAACAAATTTTTATGAAATTTAATATAAAAGGCCAAATTATTAAAGATGACCTTTCACATAAATTAATCCTTTTATCTACTAATTCCAAATAACAGCACTACACGCAGTATAGTTACAACTTTTCCTTTATTAAAAGTTGTAACTATACTGCGTGTAGTGCTGTTATTTGGAATTAGTAGATTCAGATAGAGTTAAGCAGTTGGTGTAAATAAGCGTTGATCTGTTAATCCTTTTATCTTCATCATATAAAAATGGTAAATATTCAGACTTGGGAGATTTCCCTTCAATAATTTTTGATTGATTTTATAAAATTCAGAAGGATAAAATATCAGGTCCTTAAGTCGACTTGAAATAAGATTGAATGGATGATTTGGTAAGTTTATCAAAGTTTTTCTCATAGTAACTATTGAACTATGGTCTTATAATTAATAAATTTTTATGACATTAAAGTGGGCTTTGACGTACATTTTTGATTCTATAACTTTAATCATTTCAAAATAAGGAAAATATTTAGAAAATTGCCGATTATTTAATTTCTTTTCAGAATATTTACGTATAAAAATTGAAAAAAAAAAAGATGTAAATAGAATTTAAATGGCATGACATTTTTATTAAATTTCGTAATCCATCAATTAATTCGAAAGTTATGAGAGTATCTCAGAATTATGACACCTTTCTTTTTATAATTTTTTCCATTAAATGTGCAAATATTTTGGGTTTTTATGTTAAAGATTATTTTACATATGAATAATTTTTATTATATAAACTAGAGTTTAAAAATGCTGCTTCGAGATCATTAGTGCCAAGAATATCTTTGATATATTTTACAAAATTTATAAATCAGTTATTAGTTGGGACATATAGCATAATTTTATAAACTAAACAGCAGTACTAAAGTTTTAATGACAAAAAATATTACTGCATACATTTAAATCTTGCACCTTCGGGTTACAATTCAGAATGTTTAATAATACTGGATATTTTATTATAGTTATTGATACTTTGCCATAGTTAAAAATGCGAATGGAACAATCTCATTGTGATTTCTCGTAAGTCGAGTTCTTGAAAATCGATTTATAGACAGTACAGTAGCAGATGGTTGATTTGGTTCTATTTTAAATCCTCTTAACATCTCAAAAGAAACTGGAATATAAACCTTGCCCTCCTCTTCGTAACATGTTTGCTTTTCTGTTTATACTAGAAACATTTACTGTGTCCGTCTGCCAATTTTAATTCCTTCATTCGTATGTTAACACAGTATTAAAAAAAAGCGACATTGACATTTCGAAAATTTTAGATTTAAAAATCCTTAAGATTAATTTTATCCAAACTCGGATTTCCGTTAAATTCGAAATTAAGAAGTCAATAAATAGAAATTTTGTTAGTGAATTTAGAAGAAAAAAAATTTAACTACAACTACTGTATGTTAGAAGTTAGATGAAGAGACATGTGGTTTTGAAGTTATCCGATAGTACCGATGTAGACCAATAAGTTAAGTCTGACTGTATTTAAACGACGCATTTGCGAAAGATAAAAACAGCTGGACTTTTTGCTAAAGAATTATTCTGTGCAGAAACAATACATAAGTAATTATTAAGTAATAACATTATATATTTATACAGTATTTTTTTTAAGTATTACTAATTTAAAGTGATCTGTTTTAATTTTTTTTAGTTCCTAAGTTAACATTCAAATACGTTGAATGAATAAAAGTTGAATTTTGTAAGATAGTCCAGCATTATAAAATAAATTACTGAAAATTATATATAACGAATGCTTATGCTACTAAAATATATAGATTATCTGTATATGTTCATAAATTGATAAATGTGCAACTAAAGAGAACATTATCGTGATTTATTGATCGTGTATTATGGTTTCAGTGCAAATTACTGGTACAAATCAGTTATACCGATCTAATACCGATACTTCAATATTCGCATGTTCTCTTTAATTTTTGTCATCTAAATTTCAATAGCCCTCCATCTATTTTTAGATCTAAAAATAGATTTTAAACTGCAACATTTTCTTTTTTAACTTTAAGAATCGTAATTTTAAATTATAATATCCTTATTTTACTGTATGCGTAATAATAAATGAAACAGTTGAATGACTAGAAATTAGACTGTATTGATTATTGTTTTTATATTTAAAAGAAATATAGTTTCTGTTATGCGATGATGTGGAAAATTTTAATCTTTCTCTCCAGAACATTTTAGATCATCCGAATTTTCTGACAAATGATGGCTCCACGCTATTGGTTCATTGCCAAAAGTGAATAATGCGTGCCAGGAATTCAATTTTAATATTCCAAGATGGAGAAAAACGAAATCATTCCTCGCAATCGTTATTTAATATACCAAATTACGATGTTACAAAATACTTTTCCCTGCATCTGTTATACTTCTAATGCGTTTAAAATTAAGAGAAGGTGGTCCAATCTTAAAGACGATTGCTAATCCAATAACAAACAATCACGGTGGCTATAAACTATAATAATTTCCATGTAGAAGTATTGCTATAGTTAGAGCTTTGTTGCAGTATTGTTAGTTGCAAAAACTCGATATTATCGGAGAACAATATCAGTTAGTTTATTCATTTATGGACTACTATAATACAAAAAACAAACTTTTGAAGTTGTTTTGTTTATATAATATAATTTTTTGCATAACTGTTATATTTTTATTGTTTCAGTAATAGTTTTAAGTAAAAAAAATACATGATTTGAATTTTAAATTTTAAAATTATTTTTTTTAAATAATGCATTTTGTTAAATTTCTGAGTATGTTCAAAGAAATTTGTGTATACAGTGCACAATTCGTATATGGATATGCAAGAATTGATGTAAAATTTTATATTTAAGATATTTATAGAATTTTAAAAATTAATTAGATTTAATACTAATCATTCAATGATATTATTTATTTATTCGAATATAATTTTTTATATATATTTTTTCTTAATATTACAGTTTAACATCCCCTTTTAATATGGGAATTACATTCTAAAAACGTTCGCGGAAGCATATTTTACAATTATCTAAACTGAACAGGCCAAAACGTTTATTTCTGTTAATTAAGTTGATTTATACCATTTATGTTGTTAGCTTGTGTGTGACAATTGCTCACAAATGTTATAATTTGTCTAAAATAAAGATTCGTATCATGACACTATTGATAATTCTCTGTGATAAGTAAATAATGTTTCATGGCAAAACGATAGAAACAATGCGATTGCTATAACCATTTTTTCTATCAACATCTTAGTATACAGTACTGTACGATTTATAACAAGCAAAGATAAATGTCAAAAAACACGTGGGCATACAGTGACTTAAACACTTCAACTAAATTCAGTTCTATAAACAACAAAGAAAATGACCTTGACTCAACTACAAGGGTATATCTCTCGGATTAAACTCCGAACCTGGAACGAGCAAGACTCGAAATCTCAAACTGTATTGTGTTTTATTTATTGGTATACCCATGTTTACCCAATTACTATTATCCTGAATTCAATTTATTTAAATATTTTATGTTACTGAATCTTCTAATTTCGACTTTGATAATTTGAGGCCGTCAGATAGCTTTTGTAAGAGATTTTACATAAAATGTTTTCTCAGTATCATTGATCATCCCAAAATTTTTTATAAAAATGTATAATAATAATTAATAAATTTTTCTTTTAAGTACGATTTAATATTAACTGTTGGAATTTTAGGAATTTGGAAAACTAAGGTCTATTTGGAAGATAAGTGAGAAAACCATGCTATAATTTTGGCATGAATAAAAATTATTTAAATATTTGGATAATATTCGCTTGCAAATGGATTTACAAAACCATAAATTAGAAGTGGAAGATGATCTGTACATATCGAAGAGATTAGTTTTGAGGTATCTTAGTATCACAAACATCATCCATTTGGTCATTTATGTAAGGCACTGACTCCATGGAGGCAAAAGTACCATTTCGCTATGTATAAATTATATTTAACAGTTGAAAAATTATCATAAATACAAATAATTACTAACATCAACATGACTATTAATTTTTGTGTAATTTTTCGCGAAAAAACTATACAGTATAAATATTTGGATAATTGATAATTCCTGTCCCCAGTAACAAAAATTATAAGTCGACACCGCTGTGTGTATTAAACAAAAAATTCATATGAAATTTTATACAGGACTAACTGTAATTTTTACGTTTAGAAAATATAATAATGTACATAGTCATCAAATTATGACAAGTAACAAAAATTATAAGTCGACACCGCTGTGTGTATAAATCTATAAACAAAAAATTCATATGAAATTTTATACAGAACTAACTGTAATTTTTACGTTTAGAAAATATAATAATGTACATAGTCATCAAATTATGAAAATTTATATCTTAAATTTTACAATAGAGGATGATCTAATTTAAAATAATATATAGTAGTGATATTTTTAAAATTATATATTATAGACACGTGAAATATCCAAGAGAAAACAAACTTAGTATTTTATTTATGTGCGATTGTTAATAAGTATAATGCAGACATGCACGTGAAATTCATAAATATTTTTTTAAAATAAAAAATGCAGGAAATTTTTTACAGTGGCAAATAACATCATAGATTTTTTATTAATAAAAAGTTTTCAAGTGAGTTATGTCATTGATCAGTGTTACGACACTGACCGCCGTAAATATATGTAGCCGAGTTTGGGATTGGCAACACTGACCAACTTCAAACGGGAATAAGCTGGCAACATGAGTCTGTTTTTTGTGTGTGTGGGGAATCGGTGCCAGTGCGTGTGTGTATCGTCGGGAATCAATCTGTTCCCATCTGATTTTTTAATACTTTCTTCTATCTTAAACGGTCAGGATAGAACCGGAATAAAGGTCCATATTTTTACAGTCCACTAGTTGTGTTGTTTTTGAGCTGCGTCGAACAATCAGCAACAAATACTTTCAAATATATATGTATATAAGATCATTTTCGAAAAATACTGCAGTTTCAAAAATATAAATCTTAAACTTTCGAATACCTCTCTTTTATAGCAAGATCTTCGCGATGGATGTTTTTTGAGATTCTCCAGAGTGATAAATATCGCAAATTTAAATTTTTTCCCCACACAAAATATTTTAAAATACCTGTATTCGCTTCTACAAAAACAAGTTAATTATACTGTATATATGTAATTAATTAATGGAAATGGTAATATCTCATCATATACGTGCTCTATTGCCATACACATCAATTCGCGTTAATCGTGACATGCAGGTCTTCGCTTGCGCTAGCTTGTACGGACAAGTTGCAGACACGTCACACGAGTAAATCGGTACGAACTTTTTAAACGCGGTACAGGTACAATATTTTATATTTGCTGATTACAACTACATATTATAAACTTTTATAATTTGTTGTTTTCTTGATAATAAAGAGCCAATTAAGAATCTAATACATATATACCTGAAATTAGATTTGGGTATCTATAGGTACCCCAACTTACGTTATGCTTCCAGTCCTACCTGTTAGGTAAGTCCGGGGTATTACTGTGTATTCTAGTAAATTTCAAAGGGGGTTATACAATATTTTCAATATTCAAATATTCCATGACATAAGACGGTTTACAGGATCCAACAGAAATAAAAATTATTTCTTTAAAAACAAGTGTGTTATTTTTTTTTCAACTTTATTAATATAGTATTAACTAGGGAGAGTATTAGCTTCTTTGGTTTAGAGATGGATCAGTTTGCCTGAACTCAAATCAACTTGGTTCAGGAGTACTTTTTCATATATGAAACGTTTTTAAATGAAATTTCATATTGGAAAAAGATTTTATTCTTGCGTACTGACAGTAACACTGAAAATAGCAGTCGAAAATTAAGGATTAAGCTTGAAAAAACTGCTTAAATAGAAATAATAAATCACTCATTGCGAAGGATCTCTGAATTTAGATTCTGACAAATATGTGACATAAACAATGAAGAGCGTTAATTTTAATTCGTTCAGGCAATAAGTTTTAAAATATTTAAATAATAATAATTATTAACTGAATCAAAAATAAAATAATTTAAGATTAATATAATAATTTTTTTTTAATAATCGTAACGCTAAAAGGTATAGCGCCATCTATCGACATCAGTGTCATTTTTTAATTTTTTTTGAGGTTAAAATAAAAAATTTTGGAATTAGCAATTTGGATAACATCCAAAAGAAAATTTCTTTGCCAAATGTGAAGTTTATATACCCAGTGGTTAAGTTGATTTACTCAGCAATTGTGTATATATAATAATATACATTTACTAAAGTGATTTTCCCCTTTTTTTTTCATATTTTTGAATTCCAAATACATTTTTTAATTTATTGTAATTTTAAATTAAAAATACCTTATTTGCCGAATATAAGATGAAGTTAAAAGAAATTAAACAGTTAAAAAATAGGAATCGCTTCATTTATGAAAACATTTACAAGGCTCGTTCTTTAACAGAAATTCCGCCATCTTGCAATATGGCGTTATAATCGGCTGCGTGTTAAACATTAATTGACACACATTGCAATTTATATTATGATCGATTTTCATAAATAGAAAAAAAGTAGTTTGAAAAAGATTAGTATGAGGAAAGTATCGATTTTTCCGTAACCGTAATGCGGGCATTATAGATAAGTGCATTGCAAAATATTTATCATTTATTAAATGTCAAAGTAATATATAGAAAAAAATTGTCAATTATAATTTCGTATTGTTTCTTTAGAAATAATACGAGGAAAGTATCGATTTTTTCCTAACCATAATGCGGGCATTATAGATAAGTGCATTGTAAAATATTCATCATTTATTAAATGTCGAAGTAATATATAGAAAAAAATTGTCAATTATAATTTCGTATTGTTTCTTTAGAAATAATTATTCTATTAATTGTGTATATAATAAATTATGTAGTGACGAATCGCAGTTTTGGCGATCTTTGTTTTGTTTGCATGGGACATAGATATTTCTGAAAAAAATTTTAATCAGTAAAAAATAATCAGAATTATCAGAGACCATACAGAATAAATTTGTATGGTCTCTGATATTTCTGATTATTTTTTTACTGATTGAGACAGATCATCGATCAGTACAACGATCATCGATCGCTGTCAATCTGTCGTAGTAAAATTTTAATAGATTTCATATTTTGATTTCGTTTTTTATCATTTAGCTTACTTTAAATAATAATACTTGCAAAGACGCGAAACAATAGAACATTTTTTCAAAAGTTTTTTTATTTCCATCAAATTATATACAGTACTTCGATAAAAATCATGACAAAAATGCGTGAAATTTTTCCCCATACCATAATTTTCCTCTTTTAAGTCACGAGGAAAATCATATACGAATAAATACATTTTATTGAACTCTCCATAAGAAAATTATTTTATAATATTTAATAGACGTTGGATAGATTATTCGAAATCTAATAATAATAATAATAACCATAAATTGAAATTTGATGATGATAAATATTTTTCTATAAAATCTCCGGAAACATATTTCGAGAATTTTTAATTAAAAAATTCAAAATAATAATAAACTGCTTTGTAAAAAAACTAAAATGATACGATAATGTCATTTATTCATTTCCTTTTCTTTGATTTAATGCCTAATTTTGCTTTGTTTATCATCTGTCATCCGGAAAATTACATAAATAATCATCAGGATATTTTAAGGGAAATCATGGCTGACGTAATCAGAAAAATCCTGTTTTAAAACGGAAAATTAGGTAACTAACACACACATTTTATAGATGAATTTTTATTCGTGACATACATAAAATTTTTAGTTTAAAATACATTTTATTAGCTATTTTAAGCTTGGTTCTTTATTATCGGCAACAAAAATCATATGGTCAAGGGAAAAAATCGTTTAAAATAAAAGGTAATAATATACTTTACGTAATTTTGATTCGATGTTAAATTTTAGATAAGTTAGATCAGTGAAAGGATGTAAATTATAGAGAAAGTTATGCTGGAATCAGAATATGGAAAAAAAAATCAATAGAACGAATTCCTCTTGTATAAGTCATTTCTGTTTCGCTGATGTTTTTAACACATTTGCGAATTTCGCACAATGATAAAAAAAATACCAGTAGTATGCGAACTGTATAGACTTTTTAGTTACTTTGGTAAGTGTTCTATTTTTTATAATTCATACGGAAGTTTTAAGTCGCAATTTTAAATTGTTTTTACTGCTAAGAGTACTTGAATCTTGATTTATATCTGTTAAATTACTGTATATCAAATATATTATTTCAGTTTTCACGAATGTATTATTTACCTAAAAGAGATTATTTATGCTTTACTCTATATATAAATACTTGTATCTAATTATTGGTTTTTATCTAATATAAATTACACGTGATGTTCAGAAATAGAAAAATTGCTTAAAATATCTGAAAACCATGATTGACAAAAATATTATTTTAAACAAGTCTGTTTAAAAAATTATTTTTTACGTATCAAAAAATAATAATGTTATTAAATGGCAATTGAAATTTATTTACCTATTATGGGCTAACTTTTTGAGGATAAATAATTATAATCAATTTGCAAATATAAAAATGTTATCAAATTAAATTTTATTTTCAATGAAATAATTTTTCTTTATGAATCAAATTTATTTTGGCAGTTATACATAACTTGAGATACTGGACTAATCAAAATTAAATACTGTATAATAAATCACATTTTTTTATATAATATTTTGTGATATAAGAAAGAATTGATTAGTAGAAAATGTCGCACAAAAACCGACCGCATAAAAACAGGTTTGACTGTACATAACTTGAGATACTGGACTAATCAAAATTAAATACTGTATGATAAATCACATTTTTTTATATAATATTTTGTGATATAAGAAAGAATTGATTAGTAGAAATTTAATAAATTTACCTAGTTTTTTTTTACATTTATATATATATAAAGATAAACTATAGATATTTAATTTTTAATTTATTCTGTTTATATTATAAAATGTTTTTGATCTTAATTATAAAGAGAAATTTAAATTCATTAAGGTAAGTTAAAATAAAAATTCATGCACTTTATTTATTTAAATCTTGTTTGTATTTATATTTATTATCATATCAGTTTTATGCTATATGAATTTTATATTTTCATAACTAAAAAAAAGTCATAATTTATCTTAAAACTTAACAATATATATATAAATATAAATTTCTATCAATATTGTTAAGTTTTAAGAAATTAATTATATCAGAATTATTATTTATCTTTTTGGAAAGTTTTTTGAAAATAGTAATCTGTTATATATTTTTCCTTGTACAAAAATTAGATTTGGAGAGTTATTGTTTATCTCAGTTTAAAATAAAAAAATATATTTAAACACATTATTTCAATCTTCCTCATGTTCATCTTCTTAGTATTTGTTTAAATTATTACCCTTAACGAATGTCATTATAGAGACAATTTCCCTTCATTAACTGCAGCCTAATTTCAGCAGATCAGCAGTTGACTGACACCATAGGCTCGGGAAAGGTCAACGATGAACCTCTCTACATGCTGTATGACGATTCCCATAAGCATCAACAACTGTCTTCTAGAGGTTGGTGGTGTGGTGCATCTTTCTTTCTGCTTCATTCTTTATTTTATTTGCTACTATTAAAAAATTTGAATTATTAATTACTAGGAAATAACATGCTATTGTTTAACAGCTTTTTGCCATCAAATACTAATTATTTCCTAACTAAGTTTCATTTCTTTATTTCTATTTTCAACAAGTACTAATTTTTTTCTTATATCACTTAAAATAACCAAAAATAAATAAAAATTACTAAAACATTAAAATTTAGCATCCAAGATTTTTGTTTGAAAATAATTTTTTTTTTATTCCTAATTGAAAAATGAAATTTTAAAATTAAATTTCAAATAGCATGAATATATATTCTTTCATTAAATTTTCATTTTATTTTCTTATCAATTATTTATTATATTAGCATTAATAAATATTTTTGAATAAATAAAATTTTTGATTTATTAGTAATATAAATCTTATTATTTCTTTTTTCAATTAGGAATAAAAAA